>BLSH010495979.1:587024-601939 GCA_018402905.1 Glandirana rugosa | reverse complement strand
TCAGCTTCTACTCTTTACTCAAATTTGAAGTTTTACATTTGAAGTTTTTTCTTTGTTGGGGGGGGGGGGGAGTAGCTGGTGATGCCTAGGGTGCAAAATAGCCTAGCACTGGCCCTGCTTGAGGGACACAGGAACTGGTTAAGCCTGGTAAGAACTAGTATGTGCTTCTACATATCATAAGTCATTTTAATGGGTACCAAATTACACTCTTCCTACTAATAATATACTACTTTTTTAAAATGTTCCAACACTTAAAGCGGAAAGTCAGTATTTTTTTCATCTTTCCATCTATTAAATCCTCTGCCCTTGTTGTTTTAGCTTTGGATAGTAAAACATTTTATTCTGCCGGTAAATACCTTATACAGCCCACTTCCTGTTTCTTGGTTGGAAAATGCCTCAGCCATTTAACATCATGCACAGCTCTCTCTCTCTCACTCTTGTGAGAGTTTGCCAGAAAGGGAGGGGGGATGAGTCATAGGAGGGCCAATCAGAGCTGCAGGGCTGGAGGTGTGCCTCTGTGTGTCTGTGTAAATCCAGTAAGTCAACAGGCAGCAGCTTCAGCTGCCCACAGTTAAAATGATTGCAGCCAGACTCAGTGGAGGGAGATTTCTGCAGCATATTTGGCAAGTACAGAATCACAGTATATATAAAATAATATGCAAAGTGGTTAGAGGGAAGCTTCAGAATGGCAAAGATGTTTTTATTACAAATTATGTGAGCAGACTGCAGTAACTCTTTAACATGCATAAAGCACTTTATAAAAGCTTTCCTAAAAATATTTAAACATTTATTGAATGCTGAGCACAATAGAAAACAATCCAACAATCATATGCATTTTTTCACTCCTATAACACATGCCTTAAAAACAGTATCGGGCCCCAAGATAGCCAAGAATGTACTGCTCTGAAATTCTGAAAATACTTGCTCCATCCTTCTCATCTAAACACATGCAACTTGGCACTAACAACACATGCAAAAGTTTATGTTCTATTCAGCAGGAGTCACTTACTGATGGAGTATGCCACTGTGGTAATTTAAAATGTAACTATAGCCATATATCAGATATAGTGGGGAAGGCTAAAAACCCCTGATGTTTTTTAATTGCTATCCTGTGCTTATTTAGAAAGACTTCCACTCACAATCACATTAATAATAGTTTTACCACACTGAGGCGGAGTTCACGCTACCTGTGACCGCGGGTCGCAGCAGGGGGTCCAGTGCGTCCCTGTTTTCCTTTTCAAGTGCGAATCAGGTCCTAATTTTTGCCTGAATTTGGACCTGAAACAGAGCCAAAGGCGCACAGGACCCTTTTCCAGTGCAGACCGCGGCCACCCCAGAGCTGTGTGAACTGGCTCCATTGAGAGCCCGTCACAGTCTCCTGTCATGCGAATTGGATGCGGGGAAACCCAGCCTTAGGGACAAAAGTGAGGGAAAGTCTGCAAGAGACACAGACAGCAATTAAATGCTGACATAGGTTCTAGCGTTTCCCATCTCCACTAAAAAGGTATTTATGTCTGTGTTACTGTTGGACATTTTCTGTCACTTCCTGTCTGTTTAACCATTTTTATTATGAGCCCCAGATAGCAGGAAAAAACTGTCAGACACACAAAAAAAACAATAGCTGGACTTATACTTGATATGATTAAAAATATACCTTGTTTTTTTTTCATTATGGATCTTCTTACTAAATTAAAAGTACAAATGGATGTTGTTTCCATCAAAAACAGTCATGCAAACTTTACAGCAAATTAAATACTTACGAGGAAAAATTCTGCGTTGCAGACGTTTCCATACTGTCAGTTTGATGTCATCTTGACGAAATCCAGGCTTGAAGGAAACAGGGCTATAGGCTGTGTCCACACTGCGTGGGCTTGGTGGTTGAGAGCTGTGGAAGTAAATAAGTCATTATTTCCAAAATGTTGTTTCCATACCTCCTGTCCATATAAAGATTGTGAGTTGTGTCTCATACCTGGATGTCACAGCAGAATAGTCCTAGAAATAGAAATGAGAGAGCTGGTTAGAGTGAGCTTAGATTAGCTGTTCTCACAGTATATTTCGTTATGAAATAAACCTAGATCTACTTTACTGCGGTATGGTATAGCAACCGTGCACTGGGAAGAGATACTCTTCCATAATGCTACAGGGTGCACGCTTAAAGTATTTGTTTACCCAAGATTCAGACTTTTGTTTTTTTTTACTTCACTTGGCATAATGAATGGAATCCTGTATGAAAGTTGTGTGACACTCTAAATTCCTGAAGACCTGGGAACCCTGGCTTAAAGTGGATTTCTACCCAACTGTGGAACTTATTTGTCTCCTCCCCCCCTCAGGTGCCACATTTGGCATCTTTCGGGGGGAGCGGATACCTGTCCTGGTCTGTGTGGGCATACCTGCTGTTATGTTATTCCAATAAAAAAAAAACAATAAAAGTGATTGAAAGAAAGTTGTGAGACACTTGGGTGAAAACACTTTTAAATAGGCCCCTTAATAACCATAATTTGGCAAATATATGTAACAGTAAATTCATATAGCCATTTTAATTTTAGCACAAACAACAAAAATTACGCTTAGCTTCCAATCTCCAGATGTTGAGATTTTTTTTTTTACTTTATTTTCACCTGGTGCTCTTGCCAGTAAAATATTTCCTTTCCTAGGGTGACAACACTTACTCACTGAGGTGTGTTTAGGGAGAAGCAGTGTTGCCATCCTAGAACATAAGTGGGTGGATTTACTAAAACAGTGGTTCTCAACCCCGGTCCTCGGGACCCCCCAACAGGCCAGGTTTGCAGGATAACTGAAATGCATCACAGGTGATATCATTTGCTGCTCAGTGATTGCAGCATTCTAGTCTGCATCTCCCCAAGGTAATACTTAAAATCTGGCCTGTTGGTGGGTCCCGAGGACCAGAGCTGAGAACCACTGTACTAAAAGCACGTAGGCTGTGCACTTAGCGGGTGCAGTTACACTCTTTTTCCCCAGAGCTTAATGAATGTGGTAAAGCTCTGTTGATTTCCATTATCCAATCATGTGCAAGCAAAAATGCTGTTTTGTTTTCCTTACACCTCTGGGGAAAATACATGTAGCTACACTTGCAAAGTGCATAGTCTATTTGCCTTTAGTAAATCCACCCAAAAGTGTATTAGGACTAAAAAATATTTTTCCTCCCCCTTTCCCCATGTTATGGAGATGGGCCGAAGTGGAGGTGATCTGTCATCCACAGAGGAGAACTAGACAGAGCTAATAAGACCGCTTGAGATAACACTGCAGAGTGCACAAGAAAGAATTTGATTTCTGACAGGATCAAAAGTTTTTTTTGCACTTTTCAAAATGATTTAAGAAAATGTTGTGAATGGTTTATATAAATGACCAAAAGTGAGCAGAAATGCACTGTTATGGTTTACATACACTTTACGCTTACCACAGCTGTTCATTGAATGTGACCTGTACTACCTACAGTATTGTGGACCCAGTTTGGTGGAAAGTCTCACCTGGATGAAATGCAGGTGATTCTCGTTTCCCAGGATCTCCAGCTGTCTTTCTTTCTCCTTTACAGAGCACAGGATTTCATTTTTCTGCTTCAATTGAATTTCAATGTTGCTGATGAGTTCTGTAGCTTTCCTGGAGACTAGCTTAAGAAAGTGATCCTCTTCCATTGCAATGTATCTCTGAAGCTCCTGGAACTCCTTGCAGATTAGACGCTGAAAGACATCTGATTCATTCTGTAGAAAAATAGAGAAATTAAACATAACAAAACAAAAATCTATAAGAATACCAAAGCATAGCAGTATGTTTTAATGACTCACTGAGAGTAGAACAATTTATGCTCTGAAGGGTTCATGTGCTTCAAAGGTTAATCTTTCCAAAACCTTTCAAAACAAAGCTGCTTGTGAGATCTAAAGCTAAGGCCACAGAACACATTACAGCAGCATGAACAAAATTCAGTCTCTTGTGCTTAAATGAACAATACAGTGAAATTCCATGTCAGTTATGAAGGTTGCACTGGTGCATGGGGGTAAACAACCTTTATCCTTGATGAGGTTAAATACACCTTGCTGTTTTGAAAAAAGTAGTTTGTTTGGGTCACACATTTGCACAGGCAAATAATTAAAACCTTCATCTGTCATTGAAAAATCAGGGAAAGTTGGCCAACCTCCATTATTTGAAAGTCCAGGGGATCAGATACAGTTTCAGAAAAACAAAAATATTGTAAACCTGATAAGGGTCTAGGAAAATCTGAGCTATAATATTTTCTCACACTTTACAAAGTGTAGACTTTAATTCAGGAGTTCTTGAAATACCATCCTACACAGGACATGAGTCATTGATATGCCTTTTCTTCTATTGTCTGTTTGATGGGCGTTAAACACCTTATGCAAGACCACTCTCACTGTGCCAGGAAAGCCTTATCTCCAGTCTTCTGAAGGACAAGTCACAAGGACAACTGGTTCAGTTTCATTGTGACTGCAACCTAATCAGAGTGTGTGGGATTGACACGGCATTACAAAGTACACAATGAGCTCACACTAGTTTCAGACAGATATTTTAGTAAACACCACACACTTGTAAAATGGAAAGTTTGGAGGAAAACTTTGCTCATTTAGAACTGTGGTTTACTAGTAGAAGTTGGTGGAAATAATTGTTTCAAATGGCCACATGGACGAAAGTGCCAGCATACCTCCATAACTGAAATTTCAAATATGGGAAAACCAGATACCTTTGAGCACAAAATATGCAGGCAAAAGGCACAATCCATAACACGCCTCAAGCTACATAGGCCACAAAGAATTAATATACAAAAAACACAAAAGTACTTATGCTTTAGACTGGCCTTTTAAAATATGAAATCCAATAATTTAAGGGAAGGGTGAATTGTATAGTGTAAAATACGTTCAGGAGCATGTAAATGCTCCTGTTCTTTGACAGCTGTTGGTCTGATTCCAGCGTCCCGGTTTTGGTTGTTCTTCTCTCTGTCTGTCCACCTGCAAGGTGAGTGATGTGGTCAATCCCTGGGTGGAGGACAAACCTGATTTAAGCTAGCCAAGCCTGCAGTCTCATGCTCATGATAAAGTGTGTAATACCTCCTATACTTTAAGCTCAAACCATGTACTGGTTCTGAGGCACAGCAGGTTGACCTGATTATTACATGGTTGGAGGGGGATCTCCAGTCTTAGGCTTTCAGTCTCCCCGCAGATGATCCAGCCCAAGGTCAGTTAAAGCATTAGGTAAACATACCGCTGAACGATACTGTTCTGATTTCTGCCACTGGGCACCTGACTCAGGGTAGAATGGCCCAGCTCTAAAAAGCAAGTTCAGGTTAGGCCTATCAGACTCCATCAAAGACTCCTTAGTACACTACCCTGAACCAAAGTCGTTGAACGAAGCCATGCAAGTAGCAATCCATATAGACTTATAGAGAACTTGAGAGGAGATATGATTTAAATGTACAAATGCTGTACTGGTGACCCCACAATAGGGACACAACTATTCTGCGCAAGGGGGTACACAAAGACATGCGGCCATTCACTAAAATTAGAAGAAAGGTAGTTTAACCTTAAACTGCGTAGAGGGTTCTTTACGGTAAGAGCAGTGAGGTTGTGGAATGCTCTTCCACAAACAGTGGTTTCAGCTAGGAGCATAGATAATTTCAAAAAACTACTAGATGAGCACCGAAGGGATCACAACATTGAGGGATATACAATGTAATACTGACATAAAAGCAAACACATAGGTTGGACTTGATGGACTTGTGTCTTTTTTCAACCTCACTAACTATGTAACTATGTATAGACCATGTTTACAGGAAAAGCCTGCAGAAAGGTTTTTTGCTTTGCCCCCTAGTACGCTGCCCATTTCTTCTTCATCAGACCTTTCTGAGCCCTCTCAACCTCGCCAAGACGAGGAACACATGCAAATTGGCACTATCCATTTATCCTCTGAGGAAAGGCTAGAGGAAGATCCCAGGGACTCTGCTTATATTATGGCAGCCATGGCTAGCTGGGAAAGGACAAGAGTCTAGTGTGGGTGGGGTCTGCTTCTTTAGACTATACTGTGCCAGGTACTCCCCCGCAAGATAAACTATTTGTTCCTGCACAACTTAGTTCTGCCATGTTTTCTCATCACCTGCCTGCTTTTATAGATTCTGGTGCTGCTGGCAATTTCATTGATAGGGACCTAGCATACAATTTACAGATTCCCTTGACTAAGGTGCACAACCGCTTTTCAGTCTTAGCTGTTGATAACTCTACTTTGTTCATGAGCCTGGTCACCTTATGCACTGTACCTATTACTCTGACCATTGGGGAATTTCACAGGGAGACAATCAGCTTCTACTTGATAACATCTCCTGCCTATCCCCTTATCTTAGGTTATCCTTGGCTTAAATTTCAAAACCCCCATGTAGATTGGGCTACAGGGGAGATTAGGTCCTGGTCCCTGACCTGCCTCCAGAATCGCATTAAAACTGCTGACCAGTTGCCCATTTGTACATCTTTTATGGCCAGTACCAGTCATGTGCCTTTATTACAGTCATATTTGGATATTGATCCTGACAACTTTTCCAAGTGTGACTGCAGTTTGCATAACCATTTGTCTTTATATGACTCTGCTGTAGCAGAAGACACTGACATGTTTATTGAATCCTCTACAGGCCACCTCTCCAGCCAATTGCCTCAGTCTGAATCTTTTCCTCCTGGAGGCTGAATTTACCCACTGTCTCACAGCCTTGAGCCCTATTTGGAAACTTCCTCTAAGTTTCACAATATCTTACCTCCAGCACAAGTAATGGGGGCTTTTCTCCTGACCTATTGGACTCTATTTTAAAGGCTCACTCTTGTGTTCCACCCAATCTACTATCTGGAAAGCTGTTTCTTCCCCTCCCCCTTAGGCTTAATGTGGTTGTCAACCTGTGACAACCACTTTAACCTACATGTAAGCCTAGAATAAGGCTTACCTATAGGTGCCCTGCATATCTCCCAAACCTGCACGGTTCAGGAGATATGCAGTGTTTTGCATGTGCCGATGTCATGTCGGCACATGATCAGTGAAGAAACGGCCTCCGTTTCTCCACTGACCCTGTGCCGTGATTGGCGGGAGTGACGTCACACGACTCTGGCCAGTCACAGAGCCGGAGTTGCAGCCCCGGAAGGAAGAGGGGCAGAAGATGGACACGGCCTGGAGCAGGGACATCGCTGGACGCCGCAGGCTTCGTTTGCAGGTAAGTGGCATATAATGGGCTACTAAGCGATGCATAGTAGCCCATTATGCTTCTACTTTACAGGGTTATATTGAGGAAGTAAACCCAATCTGAGTTTACTTCCTCTTTAAAGTGCTTTCAGAAGCACATAACACTACGACGGATAGGCACCCAGAGATTGCTAAAACATTTTCTTTGGAGGCTTTGGTGGCCCTCTCTCCATAAGGACTCCTGTTCTTATTGCAAAACCTGTGCTTGCTCTAAGTCCTCAAAAGTCAAGCCCTCTGGATTACCCCTACCTTTCCCTGTCCCTAAACGCCCTTGGATGCACACCCAGGCTAACTTGTCCTCTAGTTCTGTTGCCTCTACATCTGCTGATGTGGTCCAGTCTGCCTTTGCACCAGTTACTTTAGTCCAACATATGCCAGTTGAGCCACCTGCTTTTTCATATTCAGGACTTTCAGTAATCTGGCCTCACCCTACTGCAACTACATCTGCTTTAACCTGTCTAAGAAGTTCCATCCATCCTTTGGATAGACTGCCTCATTCAGCCAGGTGGGGCTTTTGACCTTTTCTTAAAGCCACTCTGCATCCAGCATCCAGGCTCATTCCAGCATCCTGGTTTTGGTTGTGATACATTCTCTCTGCTTGTGCACCTGCGAGGTGATTGATGTGGTCAGTCTCTGGGCGGAGACAAAACCTGATTTAAGCTAGCCATGCTTCTAATAGAGTACGTAATACCTGATCAAACTGCCTGTTTGTCTGCCCTGCTCTCCTAGATTGGATTTCCCTGTGTATAACCGCGGATTGGATATCAACTATTCTCTGAACTCTGCCTGGCTTTTACCTGGACTGTCATTTAACTATTCTGACTATCTGCCAACTACAAGTACCTGTTTGCTTTGCTCAGTTCACAAATGCCCTAGCATGGTAGCCAGGCACTATAGCAGTGTGTATAAGTCCTGGGGGGCAACCGAATACCGTTAGGCTGCTTGCCTTTGGGAAAGGGGGCTGCTATATAGACGAAGAACACAGTAGCCGGCTATAGTGTCTGACCACCTGCGTTAGGGGTAAGCGTGACATATACTAGTTTTGTTAATTAAATAGTGCATTTTTTAATAGAGGTTCCATTCATCAAAACATGACGAGGGATAACTGAAGATAAAGAGGTATAGAGGGATTTGGTTTCAAATGGGGGATAGTTGGGAGTTAAAGTGATACACAGGGATGAAACAAATTCTCCTACATAAGTTGCAATTGATAAATTAAATCTATAAAGATTATCTAAGCTGTCGGAAAAAAAAAAAGGTGAGCTGATGTCGCTGATTGAAGGGAAGAGACACACCCCCCTTCGCACAGCACACAGAAACAGAGCTGAGGCTGCCAAACAGCTGGAGCTCCTTCCTGTCACCTTTTTTCTCATGGTGTCAGGAAAACTTGTCAGAAGTAATTCATGCAGACAGTAGAGGAATGAAGCAGCAGACAGAAACGACAGGCCAGCCGAAGGACCAACTGCTGGTGTCTAATGTTTGGGAATTATTTCAATCAAGGAAAAGGATGCTCCCTGGGTTTAGCGCTTTTAGCTAATTCTTTTGTCTTTTGGGTTTTACTGACCTGACTGGTAAACTAAGTTGTCCATATCTGCATGTGTACTATAAGGGCACTACCACACTGCTCCATAGTAAAAGCATGGTAAAACCGCATATGTGTTTTGCCACATTTTTACTGAATTTGTGGTCCGTGTTTCACAGGACATGTGACTCAAAGCAGTTTTTGATGCATTTTTGCTGCGTTTTCTATGCATTTCAATGGGGAGGTGCATTTTTTGTGTTTTTTTTACCACACCAAACCTGCAGCAAGCAGGATTTTACTAAAAGCACCAGACCTGCAAATGGATCAGTGTGAAGAGCTCCATAGGATTACATGGTCACATGTTTTCCTTCCACTTTTTTTTTTTTTTAAAAAGTTTATTGAGACAGACTGCAAAATCAAAAATTACAGCAATGGCATATACCACAACTATTCTTGCTAGATACAGAGAGACTCAGCATCGAGGAAGGCTATAAAAGTAATATACAAATAGCAATACAAAACACGGTCAGAGTTAAACCCAAACATTTGAAGGGCGTGAGTACAATGAGAACACAGCTTATACATCTTCAACATTCTCAGCGTTACAGGTAGAGGCATCGTCCAACCACTCATCCCATATCTTATGGTATTTAACCACTTGACCACTGGGCACTTAAACCCCTTAACAACCAGACAAATTTTCAGCTTTCAGTGCTCTCACATTTTGAATGACAATTACTTTTGGCGGTATTAATTCACCGCTGGGTTTTTTATTTTTTGAGCTATAATTTAAAAAATAATTTTTCTTAGTTTCTGTTATAACATTTTGCAAATTTGTAATTTTTCTTCATAAATTTTGGCCAAAATTTATACTGCTACATATCTTTGGAAAAAAAACAACGAATTACTGTATATTATTTGGTTTTTGTGAAAGTTATAGAGTCTACAAGCTATGGTGCCATATTATATACTGAATATTGATCATACCTGATGTACTGAGGGCCTATCTCATTTCTTGAGACCCTAACAAGCCAGGAAAGTACAAATACCCCCCAGATGACCCCTTCTTGGAAAGTAGACAGTCCAAGGTATTTAGTAAGAGGCATGGTGAATTTTTTGAAGGTGTAATTTTTTCCCACAATTCTTTGCAATATGAAGATTTTTTTTTTCTTTTTTTTTTTTCACAGAATTGTCATATGTTAACAGGTTATTTCTCACACCCAGCATATGCATACCACAAATTACACCCCAAAACACATTCTACTACTCCTCTTGAGTATGGCAATACCACATGTGTGAGACTTTTACACAGCCTTGCCACATACAGAAGCCCAACATGTAGGGAGTGTCATCAGGCGTTCTAGGAGCATAAATTACACATATAATTTCTTGACTACCTCTTGCACTTTTGAAGGTCCTGGAGCACCAGGACAATGGAAACGCCCAAAAAATTACCCCATTTTGGAAAGTAAACACCCCAACGTATATTCAAGGAGGCATAATGAGTCTTTTGAACGTGTCCTTTTTTCCACACGTTTTTGGAAAATGTGGAAAGAAAATGGAAAGGCTCTTTTTTTTACACAAAGTTGTCCATTTATACAATATTTCTAACACACAGCATGTACATAGCAAAAATGACACCCCACAAAATATTCTGCTACTCCTCCCGAGTATGGCAATACCACATGTGTGACACTTTTACACAGCCTGACCACATACAGAGGCCCAACATGCAGGGAGCACCGTCAGGTGTTCTAGGCAGTGTAGTGGCACGGATGGGTAGTGTAGTGGCATGGATGGGCACTGTAGTGGCACAGATGGGCTGTGTAGTAGCACAGATGGGCAGTGTAGTAGCACAGATGGCCATTGTAGTGGCATGGATGGGCACTGTAGTGGCACGGATATGTCACGGATGAGAACTGATGTGCTATGGATGAGCATGAATGAGGCACAAATGAGCCATGGTTGGGGATAGATGAGCACGGATGGGGATGACTGAACATGGATGGGGATGGACGAGCACGGATGGGGATGGATGAGCACGGATGGGGATGACTGAACAAGGATGGGGATGACTGAGCATGGATGGGGATGGATGAGCACGGATGGGAATGGATGAGCACGGATGGCGATGACTGAGCACGGATGGGAATGACTGAGCACGGATGGGGATGGATGAGCACAGATGGGGATGGATGAGCATGGATGGGATGACTGAGCACAAATGAGGATGGATGAGCACATATGGGGATGGATAAGCACGGATGGGGATGGATGAGCATGGATGGGATGACTGAGCACGAATGAGGATGGATGAGCACGGATGGGGATGGATGAGCACGGATGGGGAAGACTGAGCACGGCTGGGTGGGTGAGCATGGCTGGGTGAGGATGGCTGAGCATGGATGGATGGATGGGTGGCTGAGCATGGATGGGGTGAGGATGGCTGGGTGGGTGAGCATGGATGGATGGATGAATGGGTGGCTGAGCATGGATGGATGAGCATGGATAGGGTGAGGATGGCTGGGTGGGTGAGCATGGATGGATGGGTGGGTGGCTGAGCATGGATGGGGTGAGGATGGCTGGGTGAGTGAGCATGGATGGGGTGAGGCTGGGTGGGTGGTGGATGGATGGTATGAAGATTGCTGGGTGTGGATGGATGGTGGGGGGTGCAATTTAGCTTACTTTAAGTCACTTAGCAGCGCTGTGGGCATTACACATCGCCCGCAGCGCTGCACACGTCCTCTCTCCCCCCTCTCTCCTCTCACACTGCACCGATCGGTGCGGAGAGGAGAGAGAAAAGCCAGCGGAAGCGCCGGCTTTTTTTTACATGTGACCGCTCCGTCATTTGACAGTGCGATCACGTGGTGAAAGGCCGCTCACAGTGGCCATTCACCATGATCCGTGGTCTTGGATGTTCCCGTGTGCACGCCCTAGGGGGCGCGCGGGAAGCGCGATTCTGGGAGGACGTCAATGTACATCCTCCCGGGGTTAAGCATCCGCCCTGTAGACGTATTTTGTCTATGGGCCCGTTGCTAACTGGTTAAGTGGACAAGCCCTATGTACGTATATAACTTTTTTATAAGACAGGGCCGCGTTTAGTGCAGAGATCCAGTCTTGAAGGGACGGAGATGCGGCACGTAACCATGCCCGTGCTATCATCAATCTGGCTAGAAATAGCGTTTCTTGGAGAAAAGTGTGTAAATGTTTATCTGCATCTGGGTCAGGGAATAATCCCAGTAGGCATTTTTTGGGGCATAGTGTTAGCGGGGACCCCATGCGATCATGAAGGAACTTCACAACCTGAGACCAATATCCCTGGATAACTGGACATGTCCAGATCAGATGGTAAAACAAACCCAAGTCTGCCCCACATCTAGTACACATAGGGCTATAATTTGCGCGGTACCTGTCCATGCACACAGGGGTCAAATAGGTCCTGTGGAGAATATACATTTGGGTCAGTCGATCCGAGGGTTTGGGTGAAACAAGTTTGCAGGCCTCCAACACATCACTCCACTCCGCATCATCCATCTCCCCCACGTCCGCCTCCCAGCGTGATTTAAGTTGATATGCAAGGGTAGTAGCAGAAGGTGTAATCAAGCAACTATAGAAAGTAAATGTAAGTTTACTGGAGTCCGAGCCCCATATAACTTCCAGTGGGTAAATTTGTTGCTGATCTGGGGGGGCATTATCGAATTGGGAGGTCAACGCGTGGCGGAGCTGGAGATAGCGGAATAGCATGGAATTAGGGAGGTTAAATTTGCTTTTCAGCTGTTGAAACAACCTTACTGCATTGTTGTGGTACACCTGGGAGAGGTAGACCACACCCCTGGAAATCCAAAGATGTTGGTCAGGGACAGTGAGAAGCTCTGACAGGTACCCGTTGCCCCATAAATGAGAACACTCATTAATCGGGGGGATTTTGAGCTTGCATCTCGTCAGTGCCCATACCTTGCAGTAATGAAACAGCATACTATGCTTGCCCCCCAGGCCCTCACAGTCTCGTTCATCCCCAAGCAAAATTTGGAATGGGTGAATCACCTTGTTCGAATGGGTAGAGCAGATCAGAACCTGGTAGCGAATCCTGTCCCCTTTGTCAATATGGTAAAAATGTGACAATTGGGAGGATAGTATAGTAAGAGTTAAGGTCAGGAAGTGCCGCACCACCCAAATGGGTATGATTTTTTAGCGCAGACCAGGATAACTTGCTCCCCACACGAAGGAGTTGAGAATTGACTCAAGGCATTTGAATATATGGAGTGGTAGGTAAGATGGCGCGTGCCAGAAAACATAAAGGAGCTTGGGCAGCAATATCATTTTAATTAGACTGATCTGGCCCATAACCCCCAATGGGAGCCTGGCCTATACCTGGGTTTTGGATTTTAGAAAAGAGAAGAGGGGTTCTATATTTAATTTGGCATAGTCTGACGCTGACCTGCTAACCAGGACACCCAGATATTTAAAAAAATCAACCCAATTGAGGGGCAGTGCAGTCTCTATGGCCGTATGGTCTATTAGTAAGATTTGGGACTTGTCCCAATTTATTTTGAGGCCAGAGAAGCGACCAAAGTGTTCAATAATCTCCAGGGCCGTCCGGAGAGATGAGCCTGCATTCTCCAGGTATAATAACAAGTCGTCTGCGAGAGGACCATTACACAACCCCCTGACACCTGGGTGTGCCTGAAGCAACGCAGCCAAGGGCTCCACTGCCAGGGCATACAGCAGCGGAGATAGCGGGCAGCTCTGGGGTGTGCCATGCGCCAAGGGGAATGATTCAGAGACGCGGCCATTAACTGATACCCATGCTGTAGGCGCCTGATATAGAATTTGGAGCCACCTGATATAGTTTGGTCCTAATCCGAAGCGGCCAAGGCATTTCCACAAATAATTCCACTCAACCGAGTCAAATGCCTTGGCTGCATCCAGAGACACCACCACCCTCGCGATCGACATTGCCATGGGAAGCCTGAAAGTTCATAAAAAGACGCCGGAGATTAAAAGTCGTGTTTTTAGCTGGCATAAATCCCACCTGATCAGGGTGGATCAAGTTCAGTATTACCTTATTGAGACGAAGGGACCTTCGCTAATATGGCTATCATGGCTTCCCGCATCGATCCAGGGAGGGTATAGGATTGAAAAATATCCGCATATAGCCGGCGCAGTTTGGGGACAAAAAAGGCTAAATGGGACTTGTAGAGTTCCTGTCATGTCCCTGGTGGTAGAGTCTGACTTATGCAGTAGGCAACCTCTCTTACGGCCCTGGTTCCAGAACCCCTGGTAGAGTAGACAGGGAGCGCTGGAGCACAGGGGAGCACGAGGGCTGGATGGGACACAGGTGGTGGTATGAAGTTGCCCCGTAGTCCGTGCTAGACTGAAGAGTAGTGGTGCAGGCCGGGTCGTTAACTTGCGGTCAGAGTGGTACCGAAGGAGCAGGCAATCGGATGGTCGGGTGTAGGCAGGGTCGTCAACAGGCAGGCAGGTGAGGTACAGAAGGAACAGGCAGTCGGATGGTCGTAGACAAGCTGGGGGTCGGTGCAGGCAGCGATCAAGCAGACGTGGGCTCAGGCCGGGTCACAGGTAATCAGGAAGCTCAGAACGGGTAGCTCAGGAACACAGTAACGCTGTAGAATGGACAGCACTTGCCTACAGGAAGCAGGAAGTTTAAATAGAGCTGCCCATCAAAGAATTAGAGGAAACAACAACCAACTGTAATTAAACCTCCGCACAATCTTCTTCTAACATTGCCCCCCCCCAAGGGGCAGCCTCCGGATGCCCAGCCGGGCCCTTAAGTCTGGGTGTCTTCTCCAGAATCGTTTGACAAGCTCTTTAGCATGGATATGGTCTTCGGGCTCCCATGAACTCTCTTCTGGTCCGTACCCCTTCCACTTGATCAGGAACTGAGTCATTCCTTGCTTTTTCCTACAATCGAGGATGGCTTCCACCTCAAATTCCTCTTCACCGTCCACAAGGATCGGCTCAGGTGGGGTCGCCCTACGGCCCGGAAAAGGATCCTGTGTCACGGGCTTCAGCAGAGTAACATGGAACACGGGGTGGACCCGAAGGGATGGTGGCAGATCCAACTCATATGCCACACTGTTAATCTTCCTCTTCACGGGGAATGGACCGATAAATCTGGGATCCAGTTTCT
>BLSH010495979.1:571575-585758 GCA_018402905.1 Glandirana rugosa | reverse complement strand
GCGTAGGCCCTCCCACTGCTCACCTTTTGCCGGAAGGCTTGTGCCAAGCCGGTGAAACTTATGGAACATTACGGGAAACCCGAGACATTGCGGGACCGGTGGAAAGTTGTGGACCACTTGCTATAAAAGGCCCTAATGAACCTAGTTAAACAGTAGCAGATGGACCTACTGTAAGAGTAAAAAAGTCGATGTAACCTCCTTGTGGCGTCCGTACAGTTTACACACAACGTCGCGGAGGCTGTTGTGTCTGAAATGCGATTTCGTCTTTTTACACATAAACTCACACGATCGTAAGGTAAGGACCCAGACTAGTAGAGTCAATGCCCTTAGTGCTACCTGGGTGTTGGACCCCTTTTCTGTCTACGGGAGCTGGCCAGTCCAAGATGGCAGACACTTTTTGTGGGTCCATCGTGATTCCCGTAACTGAGATGATCAGACCCAGGAATGGAATGCTAGCACACTCAAATACACATTTTTCTGCTTTAGCGTAAAGTCTGTGTTGTCGGAGGCGCTGCAACACACATTTGACATGCCTGCGGTGTTCCTCCAATGTAGCTGAAAAAATGAGAATGTCATCCAGGTAGACGATGACAAATTGATCCAAGTAATCCCGGAAAATATCGTTCACCAGGTGTTGAAAGGTGGCCAGGGCGTTACAGAGCCCAAAGGGCATTACAAGGTATTCAAAGTGGCCGAACCGTGTTCGGAAGGCCGTTTTCCACTCGTCACCCTCCCGGATGCGAAGGAGAATGTACACCCCACGAAGATCCAACTTGGTGAATACTTTAGCTGACCCGAGCCTTTGGAACAGTTCTGGGACCAGAGGTAGGGGGTAGCGAATTTTGACTGTGACCTTGTTGAGGTCTCTGTAATCAATGCAGGGGCGTAAGGAGTGGTCTTTCTTTTCCACAAAGAAAATCCCTGCACCTGCCGGAGAAGTAGAAGGCCGGATGAATCCCTTTGCAAGGTTCTCATCCAGGTAGTCCTTTAAAGCTTTCAGCTCTATTTCTGAGAGCGGGTAGATCCTGCCAAATGGTATCTCAGCACCAGGTAACAACTCTATCGGGCAGTCATATGGCCTGTGTGGAGGAAGTTCATCTGCTCCTTTCTTACTGAACACGTCAAGAAATTCATGATAGACAGAGGGGACTGCGAGACGGGTTTCCGGATCCGGGTCAACGTTTAGGCACAACATAGTAGGAGGGACTCCCGACCCTAACTGCTGACAATGGTGCTGACAGTAGACGGATGAAAACAAGACTTTTCCAGTAGACCAGTTGATAGCGGGGCAATGCGCCCGAAGCCATGGCAGTCCCAAGATGATGGGGAACAGTGGAGAAGCAATTATATCCAACCGGAGATATTCCCTGTGGCCATTGGTTGTCTGGGCAAACAGCGGGGCGGTCTCATGGGTGACAGCACCCGATTTCATGGGGGTTCCATCCGCCAGGCGGATGATCATCCGGTGGTTCTTGGATCGAAGCGGGATGTGGTGCTGGGCTGCAAATGTAGAGTCCAGAAAGCAGCTGCTTGCTCCCGAATCAATGATGGCAGGGACCTGCACGCTCCCACTTGGGAGCCATAGAGAGATAGGCAGAACCAGGTGAGTTGTCATATTGGGCATAGACAGGACTTCTCCCTGGATGGTGCGGCATCCCTGGTCCTGTTTGGCCGGGCAGGACTTGACAAGGTGTCCCGGACCTCCGCAGAAGAGACAGAGGTTAAAGGACAGACGCCTCTGTCTCTCCTCTGGGGAGAGTATGGGTCGTGAAAGTCCAGGCCCTGATGGGTCTTGAAAGGTAGGTCCTGGGGGACTGGACCGTCTGTGTGCTATCCCGGCAAATCCCGTGGACCTTTCTGCCCTGCGTTCCCGCAGGCGGCAGTCAATCTGTATAGACAAGTTAGTCAAGGCATTCAGGGATCGGGGGGCACCCACATGGGCCAACTCATCCTTCAGTGGCTCTGAGAGACCCCGCCTGAATTGATGGCAGAGTGCCGCTTCATCCCAGGCCGTATTGGCACTCCAGCGCCGGAACTCCGCCACATAGTCCTCCGCCATATGGTGGCCCTGCTGGAGTGTGTGGAGGGCGGCCTCCGCAGTAGCAGTCTGGTGGGGGTCCTCATAGAGCCGAGCCATAGCCTGGAAGAAGAGGTTGAGGTTGGTGGTTTCTGGCGCCCGTTGCTCCAATAGCCGGTGAGCCCAGACCTGGGGGTCATCGCGTAGCAAGGAGATGACCTTCCCCACCTTGGTGGAATCCAGGGAAAAGGTACACGGTTGCAGGGCAAAATAGAGCTCACAGGAGCTACGGAACGCCCAAAACTTCTTACGGTCTCCTGTAAACCGTTCGGGCAGAGGCACCTCGGGCTCAGTGGGCAGGGTTACTATGGTGCTGGCAGCTGGCAGGGACAGCTCCAGGACCCTGTTTTCCAGCTGGGTGTACCCACTTTGCAAGTCCTTCACCGCTTGGGTGAGCCCTGTGAGATGCAGGCTTAGGTCATCCATCCGAGAGGGCCACTGCGCAGACTCGGACTGGCTGTCCGTTGCTGTCACGTCCCTGGTGGTAGAGTCTGACTTATGCAGTAGGCAACCTCTCTTACGGCCCTGGTTCCGGAACCCCTGGTAGAGTAGACAGGGAGCGCTGGAGCACAGGGGAGCACGAGGGCTGGATGGGACACAGGTGGTGGTATGAAGTTGCCCCGTAGTCCGTGCTAGACTGAAGAGTAGTGGTGCAGGCCGGGTCGTTAACTTGCGGTCAGAGTGGTACCGAAGGAGCAGGCAATCGGATGGTCGGGTGCAGGCAGGGTCGTCAACAGGCAGGCAGGTGAGGTACAGAAGGAACAGGCAGTCGGATGGTCAGGTGCAGGCAGGGTCGTTAACAGGCAGGCAGGTGAGGTACAGAAGGAACAGGCAGTCGGATGGTCGTAGACAAGCTGGGGGTCGGTGCAGGCAGCGTTCAAGCAGACGTGGGCTCAGGCCGGATCACAGGTAATCAGGAAGCTCAGAACGGGTAGCTCAGGAACACAGTAACGCTGTAGAACGGACAGCACTTGCCTACAGGAAGCAGGAAGTTTAAATAGAGCTGCCCATCAAATAATTAGAGGAAACAACAACCAACTGTAATTAACCCTCCGCACAATCTTCTTCTAACAGTTCCAAGGGCAGCCCGTCAGTACCTGGAGCCTTGGAAGGCGCCATGTGGGCAATGGCTTCCTCAATATCCTCGCCCATGATCGGGGCCTATAGTAGCTTGACCTGGTCAGCCTTCAGAGAGGACAGAGTGATGCCACCAAAAAAGGCCTCCAGCTCATTTTGTGCGTAAATGGCTGAAGAGGCATAGAGCTGCATGAAGAAATTTCGGAATTCCCCGGCCACTAGGTCGGAGTCCGAAATCACCGTGCCAGATTCAAGTCGCAAAGATACAACCGTCGGTGGCCTGTGTTCAAGATGGGCCAGGTGGGCCAAAAGTTTACCCACTCGCTCACCCTGTTCATAGGCTTTCTGTTTCTGATAAAATATTCCCTGCTCAGCCTTGGAGATGTGGAGATGGTCCACTAGCCTGGCTTGTTGTTTTATCGACGCGGCAGCATCGAGGGAGGGGTCTGTCCGAAAGGAGGAACGTTTGTACCTTGCTAGTTTTAAAGGTATCCGAAACCACACCCGGAGGAGTCCCACTCTGTCTGTAGGTCCCCCAAATCCGGGAGGACCCCAGCCAGAAATGGTTCAGCCGCCACAGATACATGGAAGGCATAGTGTTGAGCATGAGTAAAACCCAATATGGGGCATGATCAGACAGTGCCCTAGGGGCAAAGCCCACTTCCTGCAGCTCGGGAAGTAATGAACGCGATAGTAAAATTAGGTCTATTATGACTGGCCAAGAAACATGAGAATGTCTTGGACTGAGGGTGCCTGTGTCTCTAGGTGTCCACCAGGCCGACGTCAGCTACGAATTTGCCAAATCGCGTAATTCTAGGGGAGAAAGGAGGTCCCTGAGAGGGGTTCAGCCGGGCCAGACATGGGTCTATCACCGCATTAAAGTCCCCCAGGCAGAACGAATGACAACCCCTCCAGCAGCATCCCAAACTGGAACGGCGGGGGGATATAATACGCCAAGAGGAGAAGCTCCTGCCCATTAATTCTAGCATGTATAAACAGATACCCACCTTGGGGGTCCCCCTGCATTGTGAACAGGACAAACTGGACCGTTTTAGCAATCAGAACAGCAACCCCTCTGGAGTTAGAGGTGTGTGGAGCCTGGTAGTGCCATCCCACCCAAGGTTTTTTAAGGGTCATTTGCAGGGAATCAGTTAAGTGAGTCTCCACTAGGACCATAACACTGCGCGCTGTTTTTTTTAAATGAGCCAGGACCGCTGTATGCTTCAGCCTAGCTCCCAGACCCCGGACATTCCATGTCAAAATCCGTAGGTGAGTCATGGCGGCTAGGGCGAAACATGCACAGTAGGATATCTTGCCCCTCTGAATGTATGTGTTCCCCACACAGCGAACCGACACAGCAAAGGTGCGTCAAGCAGTGCTGTGCAGGCTACCACAGTTTCCCCGAAAAATGCGATCATCAACCCCGACCATATGTCCACCATCAGTGCAAAACAGTGTAGTATTATCATTACCATTATACTCTGCTGTAGCTCAATAAACCAACTCAGAACATTGACTGTCAGAACAGAACCGCACTCATCGGGTCGTCCGCCCCCCCGCCCTCGAGGAGCACCTTGATAAACATGGGCAGTGGGGAGCAACGGCTCAAGAGCGGGAGCAAGCATCAATAATACTAGCCAGTAACCAGTATGCATGTATATAACAAAAACGGCAGATAAACAGTCCTGCCAACTGGGAAACTTAAGGGAGCATAGGGGAAAGTCCATCGCTATGGGGGCGATTATCTCGATGTCAAACTAGTGATGGTGAGGAGAGCTCCAATCCCCGGTCCATATAGTCCGAGTGGACCGAGGGCCAAATAAGAACGTTCAAGTGTAGAAAAGAAAAAAAGTTTGGATTAGACAGTCACTTACAGTGTGGCGCCCGATGGCAAGGGCAGACCCCCTCTCCGAGCACACTGCCAGCGGAGTTCAATATAAATGATGCCTTACAAGGAAGGGGCTGCAAGGGAGAAGCGTTGATGGCCTCAGGCGGAGGCTGACCCATCAATCCTGGCTCGCTCCGGCCAGGCGGACACAGACTCAGGATTTTCAAAAAAGTGTGCCCTGTCCTCCCCAATGACCCGGAGCCTAGGGGGGAAGAGCATGGCATAGGAGATCTGGTGGGCACGCAGTTGTCGCTTAACCTTGGAGAACCGGGCACGCTTCTTCTGCACATCTGCAGAGAAGTCCGGGAAGACCATCAAAGTGCGGTTCGGGAATGGGATGTTGCCCATCTTCTGGGCCAGCCACAGAATGGTGTCGCGGTAGCTCAAAAGTTTTGCGATGAAAGTGCGCGGAGGTGCACCCGTGGGGGCCGTTTAGCCGCCAAGCAATGTGCCCTCTCCACCACAAATGTCGAGGACAGGGCCTGCCGCCCAAACGCTGCCACCAGGAGGTCTTCCAGGAACTTGGGTGGGTTGGATCCCTCAGCGCCCCCCGGGAGGCCAAGAAATTGCAGGTTACATCTTTGGAGCCGGTTCTCCATCTCGTCCTGCTTCTGCTGGAGAGCCTGCAACTGGAGCTGGATGTTCTCACTGGTCACCTGGAGTGGAAGGATATCGTCCTCCACGCGGCCGATCCGTACCTCAGCCTCTGTGACCCTGTCCCGCAGCTTCTGGATGTCTTGGCGAATAAGGGAAACATCCACCTTGACCTTGTCAATTTTGCATGTCAGTGTGGTTTGCAGCACCGAGATGGCCTCCAGGACCTTGGTCGTCTCAGGATTGGGCGGGTCCCGGACCGAGGACATGGCGCCATTGTCCTCCGAGGCCTCTCTCTCTCCCTCAGACGGTATTTGTCCAATTTAGCAGATGTATTTTTTTGGGGGGAGACATGTCGTAGCCAGTCCGGGTCAATTGTACCCGGGAGATGGGACCAGGAAAAGGAGTACAGAGGGTGCAGGATAGTTAAAAGGATAGATGGCAGTAGGAGCTCTCACTTCTTGCTGCCTACACCATGCCGTTCCAGGCCACGCCCCCTCCTTCCACTTTTTTAACACAAAAGCAGAAGATAAAACAGATCAGTGTGAAAGCAGCCTAAATAGGTAATGTTAGATTGGGCTGTCATACAAAGATTCATGGTCAATATGAATTATATAACAACAGCAACAAATTACACTATGTATGTCCTGCTGAGTTCATTCATACTGAGCTTCCTTTCTTTATATACTTTATGTTTAAGAAGCAAAAGTGCGTTTTATATGTAAACAAATCAAGCAATCATTTCAACTTCAACTATTATTTGAAGTATTTTTTATTATTTTCAGCAATGTGCACCAATAAGATCTGAAAATATTAACCATGTGGCAAAAAATATTTTTTATAGCAATAAAATAGTTACACCACAGGTTCACAAAAAATATTGCTTTGATTAATATTTCTATATTTCAGAATGATATATAAGATATTTTTCAAGCACAATATTTATCATTTTCATGTAATCCATCTTTAGTAAAGACGCCTAATATAGAGGGCTTGAGTCCTTATTTTCAATCGTGTGAATGTAATTTGCAGCTCTCATTGGCCATCATTGCTGAAAATAACTGTTGTCTAGGCCAGTGTTTCTCAATCTTTTTTTCAGTAAAGGCACCCTTTAAAAATGATGGGCAATCTCGAGGCACCCTTTAATAATGATGGACAGTCTCGAAGCACCCCATTTTAAAATGTAAAAACTATTCTAATAGTTTTACATAATGCAACAACATCCACATAAGTAGGACACCCAACATTAGAAGGGATTTATTCTTCCAAAGCAAATACACTTTTGAAAACTGGTACTAACTAGTATTCAAGTATTTCTCTTCAACCTCAGTTTTTCTCCATCACTCAGCTAATGTGACCCAAACGCTGATGGAGAGGGGCAGGGAAGGGTCAAACCAGGATGCCATGCAGACGACTGACATCCTCATCAACTGATGATGCCATTGGCCGTTAGGATGTCGGCAGCTAGAAAGTTGTAATGGTGCACAATGAAAACCAGTGGTTTTGTGTAACTAAAAGGCAGGCATCATCCACACTCCGGTGTCTATACAATTTTTGGGCAATTTTCAGGCATTTTGCCAAGGCACCCCTGAAGAAACTTCAAGGAATTCTGGTTGAAAAAGGCTAGTCTAGGCAAATAATAATCGTCATCATTTATTGAATTGATACTATATGGCTAATGCCTAATGGTTTGTGGACACTGACTGTTATACGGGTCTTGTTGTTGGTGAGTTTGTTTATCTGCTCCTCCAGAGCCCTTCTGTCCTTTTGCAGCTCAGTCATCAGTGCAGACACATCTTCCTATAAATGAAATAATGCAAAATATTAGGTAACAAATAGTGACTGTCACGAAAATGTAATTTCAAATAATGGGGAAATGTTACAACCAAATAGTTATACAAATGAAAGTCTGTAGTTTAGGCCCTGTGAATTGCCAAGGGGGTCCTGCAATCAGAGTTGCTAACATATCAATTCACTATTCAAAAATCCTTTGAAGTAGGGAAGTGTCACATGTGCACCTGCTAAACACTTATATTTACTACTAAACCTATCCAGTTTCAATACAAACAAGCCCCATGATATCTGGACAAAGAAAGAAACTTAGAAATGATTTTGTAGCTCAGTGTGCTGTCAGTTGCATGTGCCTCTCTCCCTTCACTTCCCTCTCCCCATTGTCTCTGTGCTGCAGAGGGTGTCTCTCATCTTTAACTCCCCTGCTGTGTTAGCAGAGTAGGCTGTTTGTTCCTTCTCCCCCTCCCTCTGGGCACTAATTTGAGCCAATCAGACAGCAGGAAAGTTTGAGCCAATTGGAGCATCAGAGAGAGGACTTGCTGTGCAGAAGTAAATCATAGGATATATCGTTCTAAAAGGGGCGCTGCTCAATACAAGTGAATGGAGGCTTATGGCTGCAGAACTACAGGAACACAATTCTCTACATACAGTAGAGGAGAAATACAGCATTTTTTCCCAGGCAAATTACCAGGGCTCTAGAAAGAACTAAATTGGCAGCGAACAGATGCAGACTACCTGCTAGGGTCTGTGCTGGACTCCGGCCAGACAGTGTGGGGAAACCAGTGTGTGCAGACTTGTACTGTGCTTGCCTGGTCTGAGGACAGAGCCTGTGGGGGCTAGGGCAAAAGACTGAGCCACAGAGAGAGTTGCTGTGCCTTGAAATCCAAGCTGGGGAGACCTGTTGCCGTGTGCTACCACATCACAGATGACCCGATCATGAGGACTTTTGGGACCACTGGTCGCCAAGCATACTGGACCTGATCCATTGTATACCAGGAGTGATGAGCAGAACCTAGCTTAACTCTTCTTGCCCACAGTTAAGGCCATAGAGACCAACCTTACCTAACGGCCTATTTACCTACTGCGGATTGCCATAAGGAGATAGTTTCACATGCACCACCTTACAGTAGGGCCCCAAGGAAAGCTGGCCAACACTTACAAATAGGCGCTAGGTACTTTGTAGACACTACTAGGGGTACCCCTTAGTCAGGAACATATGTGTTCACCCGCTATTGGGGCTGTATGAGTAGAGTGCACTCAGGAACATTCTTTGAGTAGCTATTGCTAAGATTTATAGTGAGGTTTCATTTATGTCATTCATGCTTTCATGGTTGATGCTATTCTTACTAATACTGTGTGGACCAGTGTAGTGGAGCTTAGCCTTATTGCGGTGTAGGTCAACGGCCATAGGTGAGGATAATATTCGAATTGGTTGCCCTAACAAATTCTGTTATCTTGTTTATGTGTCCTACGCACTGCATTTACTTACTCTTCAATAATACATCCACCTTATTAATCCTCAAGTTGCTTGTTGTCTATTTTTTGTGTACTATCATAGTGGCAGAATATTAATTCTTTAGTTACACAGGTGTAAGTAACCTATGACCAGGTGGGGACCGAGCAGCTTCAAGAGTTGCGGCAGAGAACATAGGGCCCAACAAACCAAGCAGCTCCTGGGGGTAGCTCTACCAATTTAAATAGTTTGACACATATTTATGAAAATGGAAAGATCTATGATTATCTCTTCATTTGTTTTTTTCTTATTTATTATCTTCTTTATATTTCAATGATGAATGAATTGACAGTCTGGCCCAACATATTCTGCTATTCACTATGGGGAAATTTAATTCCTTATATCCATATCATCACTTTTAATTGATAGGAACACATCACCATTGCTATTAGAATTAATTTCCAACCACACCTATATTTTAAGTTTTGGATAGAGTGAGGAAACAGTAGAACCTCGGGTTTTAAATCCTGTCTGGGGTTTCCACATGAAGTTTCTCCTGTGAAAATACAAACGCTAGCAAAAAAAATAATTGATTTTGCCCTTATTTACTCTGTTGAAAACAACTAAATAAAATTTTGTCTGAAATTCAATTTCTGCTTTGTTCCTGCTGTAGAATTGTGCTACTTTCCCTTCATCTACGGGATCTGATTTACAGTTGCCCTTGATCCACAATTATTTCCTGAGTAAGGGGAATTTTCCCAGTGAGCTGAATCAAAATTGATAAAGAAAAATTCCCTTGATATGATAAATGTTTCCTTCAGTATGTTCATACTGCTAAGCTCTTTAAAGGAAATGTACACTGTTTTTCTATAAATTGGTTTAGTATATTTGGGGAAAAAAGATTTTTATTTGGATATTTTAAGCCAGGTCAGTATGGAACATTAGAACACTTGGATCACTATTTCAGCATGTTAGAATCTTTTTGTATTGGCCAAAGCTGCTGACGTATGCCATCTGATGCTAAGTTATGCCTACTCTTGCATCTTCCAAAATGAGATAAACTGCAAGCGGATCTTCAGCTAAAAAAAGAGTTTCTTTAAATGGTTAACGCATTGTATGTAAGGCTATTTCCACAATTTTAACTGAATAAAGAAACTATGTTAGGCTATTTCCACAATTTTAACTGAATAAAGAAACTCCTTAGGCTGGGTTCACAACATTGCGAATTGCATGCGGAAAACGCATCCAATTCGCAATAGCAGGAGATATTGACCGGCTCTCTATGGAGCCGGTTCAGATATCTCCGCTGTGGCTCTGGTGCGAATTTGCACAGGAGCCCTGCGCGTCTTTTGGTCCGTTTCAGATCCCAGGGATTTCGGGATGAATTCGGACCTGAAACGGTGAACCCGGACGCACCGGACCGATGCTGGGAGCCGCATGTGAACATAGTGTGAAACCAGCCTTACATCTCGGGATCAGCGTGAAATTCATATCATTTTGGAAGATTTGTGATAAGAAAAAGGTGAATTGGTTTATAATGCCTTCTCTTGATCTGGGCATTTTACATTGTTTTGGATCTAACATTAAAGGGCTTGACAAATAATTGTGTCCTTTTTCCCTACCAATCAGATTCAAACCTTCACTGAAAGTTAGAATGTGACCAGCACAGAGAGGTAACCCCAGTTCCTAGTAAGGCTTCACTGAGTTTAGTGGAATTTTTAAATACAACAAGGGACTGAAAGCTCTAAGAGCAGGGCCCTCTGATCCTTCCTGTATTGATTTGTATTGTAACTGTACTGTCTGCCCCCATGTTGTAAAGCGCTGCACAAACTGTTGGCGCTATATAAATCCTGTATAATAATAATATTAAAAATAATAATAATAAATATGACTGCAGTTTGTACTTGGTATCACTCCTTTTCTCGCAGATTCTAAATTTACAATTTCTGATTGTTACAATATGATTACTTCTCTGAAGTGTTTATTATTTTTATAGACTGCAACTTTAATAATTATAGTTAACTTGCCATAACATGGTCACAGTGCTCCTTAGTGCAAAGCTATATCTAAAGGCATGCAAATAAATGAAACATGTATCTACACATCACTGCTGACCAGTGCCGGGACAAGATCATCCAGCGCTCAGGGCAAAGATGCCAAATTGTGCCCCCCCCCTTCATCATGTGTGAGCCTATGAGGAGGAGGGGATAGAGAGCACAGCTTGCACCCCCTCTTGGCTCTCTCTTCTCCTTGCCACTTCCAGCGCCGACAGAAGTAATGATGCTGTCACTACTGCTCTCAGCCTTATAGTAGAAGGAACTTGCAGAACTCCCATCCCTACAATACACGCTGTGCCCAGGGCAGCCGCCCCTTCTGCCCACCTCTTGTCCCGGCCCTGCTGCTGACTTCAAAATATTGAAAGCATTGACTACAGATATATTTGATAAACAATGTTTTATTTTCTATACAAAAATCACCCCCTGTGTACAGATTTTAGGTTAAAAAGATTTTTACTATCACACGAAATATCCCCATACATTCAAATCTAATATTTTTTTTTTAAATAGTAGGACTGCATATGCATACCTTCATTCGACTATACACACTTGTGAGTGGTGTGATGTGGTGATGCTTGTGGTCACCAATAGTCCCGCAAAGGCCACAGATAACTTCTTGGTCTTGCTCACAGTACAGGCTGAGGGGATTATTGTGATTTGGGCATATCTCAGCTGCAGCTTGCTCCTCACCTAACACTTTCAGAGTCTCAATGAGGCGCTTTAATGTAACATTGGGAGGTGAGGAACTGTAGTCCACTTCTTGGCGACACACAGGGCACAGCAGAATGATGTGGGATTCCTTCATCAACCCCCATAAACAGTCTCTGCAGTAGGAATGCCCACACTGCAGCATGGCCGGGTCCTTAAATACCTCCAGGCATATTGGACAGGTCAACTGGTTCTCCAGTAGAGGGAGCCTTATACTGAAAGCCATCCCTCTCTGTGTAGATCTGCAGTATAACACCAGCAGGTAGGTATCACGTTAACTTGTTTTTCTAAAAAAAAAAAAAACAACCAATGAAGTTTTCTTATCAACCATATTACAAATGGGTTTGATAATGTAATAAACTCCTTTATCTCTAATGTGTACTTCTTATCTGCATATAAACAAACTGAATGTACCAAAGAAGAACAGTGTGTACAGCAAAGGCTTCAGCCACAGCATAGAACAGCATGTTCTTGTGAAAAAACATGAAATGGGATCAGCATACACAAATATTTTTTTTTTTCCATTTCTTAAGCCCCACCCAGTATGCACTGTCTTCTTCTATGTCTCAGGACTCCAGGGAGGAAATCTCACCACCCATTTCCCACATTTACACACCTGTCAACACGAGGAGAGCTTGAAACTACTGCTGCAGTTCTACTACATGGAGGGGGTGAAGATGTCACTGATAGAGTCCCCAAGAAACATTTTTGGTTAATTAATACCAGAATACAATTGAAATATAAGTTTTAATTTGACTTGAGGATCTGTCACCACCACCATGGACCCACCCCTCCCATTCATCATTTTATTCCACTTCTTCATTTACCTTTTTTTCTTTCTTTCTCTCTTCTCCCTTTTCACACCTTTCCTCTCCTCTTAGACAGCCAAGGGTGTCACTCTGCCCATTTTCAAAAAATATTCTAAAATGCTTTTTGGTGTGCATTGACACTGTGGGTATGACTGCTTGCAGGCCATGTGTACAGGTTATAAACTTTCTACTCCTGAACTTTTTTCACTAGCCGCTATTTTGAGGCATATGTACATGGGATTTAATGAGGTCTAACACCTTTTATCTCAATGGTAGTTTTGATTGGGAAGCTTACCTTTATAGCGCTAGTGAATAATTTTTACTGCAGTGCAATTTTACGTACACCCTTCTTTTAAGGTTTTCTAAAATTGTGTTCTTCGTGGCCGATTTATACCCATTCATATATTGTCTTTTTATATTGTATTATTTTGACGCATACCAATAAATAAAGAATTTAAAATAAATAGAAGTTTTAAATGAACTGACCCCTTTAAGAGAGCAAGCCGTTATTTATGGATGAATATTGCTTATGTATTAAAGTGGAACTCCAGGCATGTCAAGCATGCCTGCTGTGTCACCTAAGGTCTGACAGATGCTGTCCCCTGTCAACTGTCTGACTTCAAAATCTGTCCCCAAAAAGCATAGAAAAATACCGAACAACACTGCACTCTTGGTAGTTGTGAGATATGGTGTGAGATCAGGCAGCTAATAGGACAACGATTGTCATACCTTATGTGACCTCTTATCTGTGGCACTTAAAGCAATATTTCAGGCTCAGATGAAGTAAAAGCAAAATGGCAAAAGGCAAATAGAAATCTTTCAGAAGAAAAGCTGCACAGTTACAGGTAACTGTAGAATTTTCTCACTTTAGGATTCTATATTCATATTCTTGCAGCATCCCAATCATTACTTTATAACATTTTTTTTGTTGGTATTTTGAATGGAATGATTAAAACCCTGGGACTTTTTTGTATTACTGTCTGTATCCCTCTGTGGGGAGTTCCCTTCATTTGCTGTTACAAAGACACAAAAGAAAGTGGGAGGAAATCTGGTCAAAGTGACACAGTTATCACCAGTACAAGTGTCCCTTTCACACTCACAAATAGGGCTATTGGCGGCTTCCTGCATCAAGAATCAGCAGATTCTTTTACAAAGATTTTATTTTTTTTACAAAAATAGATAGGGATAGGATACTTTGGCATAAGTTGTACAGAAAATATTTCCTACACATAATGAGTCAGCAAGTATTGTTGAGGAATGGCGTTAGAACAAAGAGAAACTGGGGTTGGCTAACTGGTCTCAACTATCAATTGGTGTGACTCATTGGTTAGGAGCATGGAAGGAAAATTGAATAAGAATAAAAATAAAATTAAATAAGAGAGGCAAGAAGACTAGCATTAAATAATCTAAGTGGCTAAAGGTCGATTAGGAAACATCAGCTTTCTCAGCGGCATGGTCTCTGATGTATGGAATGCAGGACAATAGATAAAAATACTGAGCAGATAGTGCTAGAAGAGGGGTGTACCAGGCTTAAGGTTAAGTAATGTATCTTGATCTCTGTCCAGCCTCACAGAGGCGTAACTAGAAGGGCCCCGGTGCAAGAAATTATGAAGGAACTATCAACTCTGGTCAATCGGTTGGGGTCAAAGAGAAACAAGATTGCGGTAAGGAGTTGTTATGAACGACTGAGTAATACACATCCTTTATAAAAGACATGTTGAATACGGTT
>BLSH010495979.1:557911-571488 GCA_018402905.1 Glandirana rugosa | reverse complement strand
CAACAGCCCTTTCCGAGAACAGGAGTAGTTGTACCCCTGTTCCACGAAACCTCACCCCCCGCGTCACGGGGGGCGGGGTTTCGTGGGTATGAGGGGCACAACTCCCGTACGCCGGACCATACCAGGTCCTCCCCCCCCGCGAACGAGCAGGGGTGGGGGAAAGGACCGGACGGTCCGACGCACGATCCTATTCCCAGACCATACCTAAAACTCCCCCTGGGATGCGGCAAAAAAAAACGCACCCCCGAGGAGAATTTTAGGTACGGTCAAGCTTCTCGGACCATACGAGAACTCCCCCTTGGAGTGCGTTAAAAAAAGACCCCCAAAGGGAAATTGTCTTAAAGGGAAACCCCCAGAAAAAAATTGCGTGAGGTTCCCCCTCAAGAGCATACCAGGCTCTTCGAACTGGCATGGATTTTAAGAGGAGCCCCCACGCAAAAAAAAACGGCGTAGGGTCCCCCTCAAAATCCATACCAGACCCTTATCCTAGCACGCAGCCTGGCAGGCCAGGAAAGGGGGTGGGGACGAGCAAGCGCCCCCCCCTCCTGGACCATACCAGGCCGCATGCCCTCAACACGGGGAGTATGGGTGCTTTGGGGCGGGGGGCACTGCGCCCCCCACTCCAAAGCACCTTGTCCCCATGTTGATGAGGACAAGAGCCTTTCCCGACAACCCTGGCCGTTGGTTATCAGGGTCTGAGGGTGGAGGCTTATCGGAATCTGGAAGCCCCCTTTAATAAAGAGGCCCCCAGATGCCGGGCCCCCCACCCTATGGTACGGCCGAATTTACCCTCTTTCTGAATTGGAGCTCACAGCCCTCAAGGCTTACCTGGATGACAACCTGAAGAAAGGGTTCATCCAACCCTCTACTTCTCCCACTGGTGCCGGGATCTTCTTTGTTGAAAAGAAAGATAAGACTTTAAGACCCTGTATCGATTACTGGGACCTCAATAAGATCACGGCTAAGAACCGCTAACCCTTGCCCCTAGTCCCGGAGTTGTTCCAAAGACTCGGTTCTGCCATGATCTTCTCTAAGTTGGACTTGAGAGGGGTCTACAACCTCATCTGTATCAGAGAGGGGGATGAGTGGCAGACGGCTTCCAGAACACGATTTGGCCACTACGAATACCTGCCGTTTGGGCTGTGCAACGCCCCGGCCACCTTTCAGCATCTGGTCAATGACATTTTTCGGGACTTCCTTGACCTGTTCGTAGTGGTATACTTATATTCTCCTCGTCCCTGGAAGAGCACCATCACCATGTGAAAAGTGTACTGAGCCGCCTGCGCCAGCATAGATTTTATGAGAAGACTGAGAAGTGCGCATTCGAGTGCTCTAGTATTTCCTTCCTGGGGTTCATCCTCTCTGTGTCTGGTATCACCATGGACCCCAGAAGGTCTCCACTATTATGGAATGGCCAGCACCCACTGATAGAAAGGCGGTACAACGCTTCATTGGCTTCGCCAATTTCTACAGAAAGTTTATCAAGGGGTTCTCTGCTGTCATCGCCCCATCATCCAGCTTACTAAACAGAAAACACGCTTTCTGTGGACCCCCGAAGCCCAGGAGGCATTCCAACAGCTTAAGCGCCTCTTCACTTCTGTGCCCGTCCTAAAACATCTGGATCCTACCCTACCTTATATCCTGGAAGTGGATGCTTCTGAAACAGCGGTGTGAGCGGTACATTCTCAGATGCAGGGGCTAAAGCCGCTCTTCACCCAATTGCCTTCTTCTCTCAGAAGCTGACTCCTCCTGAGCGGAACTATGATGTGGGAGACAGAGAATTGCTGGCTATCAAAGCCACCCTGCAGGAATGGCGGTACCTGCTGGAGGGAGCCACGCACCCGGTTCTTGTGTATACCGACCACAAGAACCTGGAATACCTACGCACCGCTAAGAGGCTGAAACCCCGTCAGGCCCGCTGGGCCCTCTTCTTTTCAAGATTCCAGCTCCATATCACGTAAAGGCCCGGGTCGAAAAATGTGAAACCGGACGCTCTCTCCAGAATGTTTCACAAGACAGGGGAGACCCCTCCACCAGACACTATCCTCCCATCCCAGAGTTTCTTGTTAACCCAGGAGGATCTTCTTTCCAAAATCAGATGGTCCCTTGCCAGGCCCTCCAGTCCTAAGGACCCCAGGCTGACCCAGCACGACGGATTGTGGTAGCTCGGTGCAAGAGTTTTTGTCCCTGAGGACCAGCGTCTGGCAGTCCTGGAACTATGCCATGATAACAAATTAGCAGGACATTTTGGGAGCCGTAAGACGGCGGAACTTCTAGCACGCTCTTTCTGGTGGCCCCTGGTGGACAAAGACTGTAAGGAATACGTTAAGGCCTGCCCCACCTGTGCCAGAAACAAGGGCAACAGGGCCAAGGCCTGGGGGTTGATAAATCTGCTGCCTGTCCTGGAAAGGCCATGGTCACATGTGTCAATGGATTTTATCGTAGAACTGCCCCCACTAAGATGGCACATTTCATCCCCATGAAGGGCACCCCCACGGCTACACAAACCGCAGAAGCCTTCATCAGGGAGTTTGTCCACCTCCACGGAATCCCGGCCAATATCATATCTGATCGAGGAGTGCAGTTTACCTCTCGGGTCTGGAAGACTCTCTGCTCTCTCTTGGCAATTGAGTTGGCGCTCTCCTCCGCTTATCATCCGGACGGAGAGAATGAACCAAACTTTAGAGCAGTATCTCTGGTGCTATTCTTCGTTCTCTCAGAACGACTGGGCCTCTCTGTTGCCAGTAGCCGAGTTCGCCTACAATAACTCTGTTCATTCGGCCACCAATCAGTCACCATTCTGGGCGAACCTCGGCTACCATCCCTCCTTCTTGCCTGACCTGGTCCCAGAAAGCACAGTGCCTGCTGTTCAGTACATGGCAGCCTTCCTGGTGGAAAACAACAAGCTCCTGCGGGAGACACTATTCCGGTCGCAGGAATCTAGCAAGCGAGCCTTCGACGGGGGGGCGAGGGGAGCTGGTCTTGCAGCCGGGCGATCAGGGTTGGTTAGCCACTAAAAACTTGAAACTATCCTGCCCCTCAAAGAAGCTGAGACCAACGTTTATTGGCCCCTTTACGGTCAAGAAAAGGATCAACAGGATGGCGTATGAGCTGAGTCTTCCTCCTTCTCTCCGAATACACCCGTGTTTCACGTATCCCTGCTAAAACCCGTAACTAAGGACTACTTTCCGGGGAGAAGATGGGCCCCACCTGAGCCAGTAACGTTGGATGGCGAGGAGGAATATGAGATCGAGGCAATCCTTGACTGCAGAGTGAGAAGGGGTGTGACACAGTTCTTGATCAAGTGGAAGGTGTACGGACCTGAAAAAAATTCTTGGGAACCTGAGGAACACATCCATGCCAAGGAACGTATCAGGACTTTCTGGAGGAACCACCCTGAACTAAAGGCCCGGCTGGGCATCCGGAGGCTGCCCCTTGGGAGGGCAATGTTAGGAGAAATCCTGCACTTCCTGGACTTTCTAGCGCTATTTGCGTGCACGTGCGTGCGCGCGCACCGGTAACGGCACAAAACTCTCTATTTCAACTGTGCACGCCCTGCAGCAAGTGCTGTCTGATCTACAGCGTTTAGTGTGTGTTTCCTGAGCTATCTGTACATGATTACCTGTTCCTGTGACCCAGCCTGCCTGACCTTGTTGATTTCCGCCTGCACCGACCCCCGGCTTGCCTACGACCACTCTCCTGCCTGATCCTCTGATACCTTTGCTGCCCGCCTGTTGACGACCCTGCTTGGACTCGACTACCCACCTGCCTGCTCCTCTTGCACCGCACCGCCAGCCCGGGTTGACGACCCAGCCTGTATGACCACGCTACTCGTGCACGAGCGCACCAACGGACTTCCTATCAACAACAGTGATCCAGTCCGACCCTCGTGCCATCCTGCACTTTCGAGCCACCTGTCTACTCTACCAGGGGTTCCCGAGTCAGGGTCGTAAGGAAGATTGCCCGCTGCATAAGCCAGACTCTTCTACCAGGTAAGTGACAAATCATCAACCACCCTTTCAGTGAAATAATACTTTCTAAGATTATATTTGAACTTCCCTCCAGTTAGTTTGAGGTTATGTCCCTGTGTTCTTGATTTTGGTTTCATATTGAAAAGACTGCCCTCCTGAACCTTATTCACCCCCTTGATGTATTTAAAGGTTTCAATCATGTCTCCCCTCTCCCTTCCTTCCTCCAGACTGTACATATTAAGTTCCTGAAGTCGCTCTTGATATGTTTTATCTCCCAGACCTTTCACCATTTTTGTTACCCGTCTCTGAACTTGTTCTATCTTATCATTATCTTTTTGTAAGTGAGGTCTCCAGAACTGGACACAGTATTCTAAGTGAGGTCTCACTAAAGATCTATATAGAGGAATCAGAACCTACTTCCTCCTGCTGGTGATCCCTCTACTGATACATCCCAGAATTCTATTTGCTGTTCCCACTGCTTGGTCACACTGTTTGTTCATTTTGCAATCATCTGAAATAAGCACCCCCAAATCTTTTTCTTCTGTAGTGCTGGCTAACACTGTACCCCCAATGCTGTACTCTCTAAGTGGATTCTTTTTCCCTAGATGCATTATTTTACCTTTAGAAATATTGAACTGCATTCTCCACTGCTTTGACCAATCTTCCAGCAATGCCAAATCATGTTCCATGTTACAGACACCTCCAGGGATATCAACCCTATTACACACCTTTGTATCATCAGCAAAGAGACATACATTGCCCAACAAACCTTTAGTTATATCACTTACATAAGGCTTAAATAGAACAGGACTCAGTACAGAGCCTTGTGGTACCCCACTAGTGACTGGTCTCTGCTCTGAGTGAACCCTATTTACAACCACACTCTGGGATCTATCCTTTAGCCAACTGCATATCCACTAAACCACCCAAGGGTTAAGTCCTAGCTTGTACAACTTTTGTATTAGATCATTATGTGGAACTGTATCAAATGCCTTGCTGAAATCAAGATACGCTATGTCCACAGCACCAGCCTGGTCCAAAACACTGGTAATATAGTCAAAAAATTCAATCAGATTTGTCTGACACGATCTGCCCTCAGTAAAGCCATGCTGCTTTGGGTCCAGCAAGCTGTGTATTTTTAGGTGATCAATGATCCTTCTTTTCAGAAGTGATTCCATTACCTTGACTACAATTGATGTTATACTCACTGGCCTGTAATTGCCAGCTTCTACCTTGCTGCCCTTTTTGTGGATAGGTACAATGTTAGCTATCCGCCAATCATGGGGAACTTCTCCTGTTAGAAGAGATTTATTTAAAAGATTTGTTAATGGTCCAACAACTATATCATAAAGTTCTCTTAGAACTCTGGGATGAATACTATCAGGGCCCATTGCTTTATTAAACTTTAACCGAGCCAGTTCCTCAGCTACTTCTGTCTCCAGAAATCCTAGAAATGAACCATCATTACTAGAACCAATATGATTCCCTAACTTGTTATCATAGTGCAGTCTGTTTTGTTTAAATGGTTTGCTACATCCTGGTCTCCCTCAACATATGTGTTGTGCCCAGTTTTCATTTTAGTGATCCCATTGTATTTTTTCCTTCTATCACTAATGTACCTAAAAAAGGTTTTATCTCCTTCCTTAATAGACTTAGCAATTTCCTCCTCTTTCTGTGCTTTTGCAGCACCGATAATGTGTTTGGCCTCCTTTTGTCTATGTTTATATTCCCCTTTGTCAGCTAGCTGCTTACTCTTTCCTGCCCTATGTTGGGCTTACTACATATCATTTCACTACCAGCCATTCGAGGAATTAAGCTGTGTATGCCAAGCCTGCTTATCCTGCATTATCAGCATGCCCTCATCTTAGTAAATGATAGCACACCAAGCTAATTTTAAGTGGTTGGAAACCCTTACATATACCCAGTGAAGTGACTGGCCTCAGGTGATATACCCAGCGATGAAACAAATCCTCCTACATAAGTTGTGCTAATTAATTGCAATCTTTTCTACTCTACAGTAGTTCAAAGTGCATAATTTATACAGCTTGTCTGAGATTTCAGAAATCAGGGAGCTAAAGTTAGACTCAATGAGGAGAGCCGAGAGCTGATTGGAGGAAATGGACACCCCCCCTTCACACAGCACGCAGGAACAGTGCTGTGTACTGGAGCTCCCTCCCCTGTCACCTTTTTACCTCTTGGTGTCAGGAAAACTTGTCAGAAGTGACTCATACAGATAGCAGAGGATCAAGGAAGTGGATAGAAAGGACACGTGGTGCTCTGAATGGAGACAAGTATGCAGACCATATAGGGATATGCTTTGTTCACATTTCATGTCAAAGGTTTACAACCACTTTAAGCATATAACTATTTCACACGTACAGTACTCTTCAGATTTGCTATCCAATGCATGTGGAAATATACAATGATTACTTCAACAGCTCACACAATATAATTCACTTGTTAAAAATGTTATGTAACATTTGCTTGTTATTTAAGCATATTTCTATGTTACTTGTATGATGTAGAGAGAATAGTCCAGTTAACAAATTTGTAGTAAGGAACACTTCTTTCTGGGTTTCTTTATTTCAAATTGATCATAAAGTGGTTGTAAAGCATGAAGGTTTTTTGCCTTCTATGCATGAAGGTAAAAAACATTCAATATGCAGCCCCACCCACAACCCCCCTAATACTTACTCGAGCCCAATTCCGATCCAACGATGTGCACGAAAGCGGCTGGTGCCAGCTCTCTGCTCCTCATTGGCTGAGAGCCATTGGCTCCCACTGCTGTCAATCACAGCCAGTGAGGAGGGAGAGAGAGAGACAGGGCTGAGTCCTGTTCTGTGTGTCTTATGGACACGCAGAGTGGGGCTTGGTAGCAAGCACGCATGAGTGTTCCCACTTTTTCCCTTTGTTCTGCCAAACAGGCTGCAAAAAATGATGGCATGCTCACGGCTCCAGCTGCAGCCATAAGCTTGTTTCAACCATTTGAAAACCAGGCCATTTATAAATTATTTAAAGAATTAGTCTACCCAAAACTGATATCTGTGTTTGGAAGGTTTTAAAAATTTCAGTGCAAATGGGTTTGATTCCAGATGCAAAAGCGACTTGAATTCAACATTTGCCAAGTTGACGATGTCTCTTCATTTTTCCATGTATCATATTTTTATCATTACATTTCTACCCTTCTCTCACAGCAGTGGGAGTTGTCAGGGAGCTAAGATTTTAGTTTCACTGTTAAATATTTTACATGAACTTTAATGGCAAATCTCCACTAAACAAGTCAATGTGCAAAACAAACCACTAATTATAATAAAACATACAAAGAAAGATCACCTATTGGATAACAGCTAAGCAAACCAACCAATTTGAAATCAGATTTTTACATTTTAATGATGAAAGTTGAAATCTGATTAGCTGCTGTAGGCAGAGGAACATCATTGTTATGAACATCCTACTGGATAGTAAAGTTTTGAAGCATATTTATTTGCTAAACTACTATGGAAAGAGTGATAGAAAATGGAAAATGCAAGAGTGATAGAAAATCTAGCATAAAATACTAAGCGCTTGGATATTTGATGTTGAAAATTGAAGCATACTTTCCTATTCAAGACAAAAACTTTTAGACAACATATTTTAAGACTAAAATATGATTTTTAGAGCAATATTTTTTAGAGTCCAGAAACATACCTGTTTTCCAAAGAAGCAGCCAAACTGCAGGAATGTGTTCTACTTCTGCGTATTGACTCTGCTACCTTCTTATCTGCTGGTCATATGAGGTATGCTTCATGTACTTGTTCTAGAGGTAAGGAGGTACCAAGAGGAACAATCAGATTGGATAACTCCAAGCGAATATTAACCCTGAAACATCTCTTTATGTAAACAGTAGAATATTAATATTAGTCGTAGAATTAGGGGTGTGTCTGTGATAAAACTTGAGAATGCAGATTGTAGAAGGAAGAAAACGTGGAAAGTTAAAATGGGTGATATTTTATGAATAGGTCATATTTTTAAATTTATTTCAAGAGTACCTACTATCCAATATATTTTTTCATGTTAAAGTGACCCTGTCACCACAGAGTCACTTATTAAACTACGTTAACCCACAAGGATACTCCATGCTTACCTTTCCAGCAGCCTGTGTCTTCAAACTCAGCACTTATCCTCAAAACAAGGAGGGCATAGGAATGGATTAAAACTGCATATTAACCACTTCAGCTCCAAAAGATTTTACTCCTTTCATGTCAGACCATTTTTATGCTATTCGGCACTGTGCTACTTTAACTGGCAATTGTGCGGTCATGCAATACTGTACCCAAATTAAATTTCTATAATTTTTTTCACACAAATAGAGATTCTGTGTGGTGGCATTTGATCACCACTGGGTTTTTTATTATATAAATGAAAGAAGATCAAAAATTTTGACAAAAAAACCCAATCATTTTTACTTTCTGCTATAAAACATATTCAATAAAAAAAAAATCGAATTTCTTCATAAATTTAGGCCGAAATGCATTCTGCTACATGTCTTTGGTAAAAAAAGAATACCAGTAAGTGTATATTAATTGGTTTGTGTGAAACTAGCATCTACAAACTATGGTGTATATACTGGGAATACTATTTATTTTTTTATACTAGTAATGGCTGCGATTAGTGACTTATGATGGGACTATCTGGCGGGCAATCTGACACCAACTGACACTTTGTGGGAACTGCCACTGACATCTCCAGTGACACTAATACTGTGATCAGTGCTAATAATATACACTGTCATTGTACTAATGACACTGGCTGGGAAGGGGTTAACATCTAGGAGAAAACAAGGGGTTAATTGTGTGCCTAACAATGTGTAATGTGTGTTATATGTGCTGCTTCTTACTATAAATCGATTTGTTTAATTTACCTGCTTTGCATGGAAAAGAAACAAAGCAATTGTTCCTTTTGTATATGTGACAGACCTAACCAGGATAGGGGCTTTTGGAGGGGACTGCAGGCTAGCCTCTTACCCACTGACTATGGGCCCTGGCTTTTAAGGGAACACTACTCTTTGTAGGTGTATGCCTGGGTGACCCTTGGAGTAATGTTACTTTGCATTCAAGTCCAAAACACACAGACTCTGGGAATCTGAGCCCAGGATACATGTTTAGGACCTAGCTGCCCCATTACCAGTAATGACTGCTTCACACTGTGAGACTTATAGCAGATGGTAATATCATCAGCTCAAGCCACTTGTCTTTTACCCATTGGTAATTGTTGTGCTAATTAACTAACCTATTATTTCTGTCTGTCTGCTAGCAAACTATTGTGGGGTGTTATGATAATGTATAATGTACTTTGTTGCGACCTTGGGGCCGGGCAGTCTGGCCTGGTGTGAGATGTTGGTTATTTTAGTTATGTTAATTATATTCCTGTATGTTCCTTTGGTGAAAGCCACTCACAACAGGGTCCTGGGCACACCCAATTACTGTCTCCAGCAGCAGAATTCCAAATGCACTGGGAGAGTGATCTCCAGTGGTGGGGTACCTCGCAGATAGGCAACTCCCTGCACCCACTCACCTTGTGTCCCCCCCGTTCCTCTTCCACTTTTAGGATAGAATCAGACACCGCAGAATTGTTTGCCCTTGGTGGTCTCCTTAAAGATGGCCACCGCATTTCTGTATTATTGGATGTTCAGGACATGATCCCCTCCCTTTGCAGACTGGGCAGCAGGGCAGTATTCCAACACAATAACATCCCCAAGATGACTACTGCCTTGCTAAAGAAGCTGAGGGTAAAGGTGATGAACTGGTCAAGCATGTCCCCAAACCTAAAATTGAGCATCTGTGGGGCATCCTCAAATGGAAGGTGGAAGAGCGCAAGGTCTCCAACATCCACCAGCTTCATGATGTCATCATGGAGGAGTGGAAAAGAACTCCAGTGGCAACCTGTAAAGCTCTGATGAACTCCATGCCCAAGAGGGTTAAGACAGTGCTGGAAAATAATGGTGGCCACGCAAAATATTGACACTTTGAGCCCGCTTTGGACATTTTCACTTAGGGGTGTACTCACTTTTGTTGCCAGTAGTTTAGACATTAATGGCTGTGTGTTGAGTTATTTTGAGGGGAGAGCAAATTTACACTGTTATACAAGCTGTACACTGACTACTTTACATTGTACTAAAGTGTCATTTCTTCAGTGTTGTCACATGAAAAGATGGAATAAAATATTTACAAAAATGTGAGGCGTGTACTCACTTTTGTGAGATACAGTGCATATATATATATATATATATATATATATATATATATATATATATATTGTAATGGGGTTAGCTCAGCAGCGGGTGTGTGTGACCCCCTGGATGGGTTCACTACACAATTTAGGCTGCGGCACAGCAAGACAGCAGTTGTAGGTGAAATTAACAAGGCAGTTTATTACACTATTTACAAGTTGAAAAAAAAAACAGCAAAACAAAAACAAATAACAAAATAAATCCTAAGCCACTTGGCCACTAACTGCACTATAGGTTTCCCTGTCTGTCAGCTAGGTACAGCCTACCGCTGTACCTAGCTCCTATCTCTCGCTGGGCACACTCAGCCACACAGACCTTACTGTTCAGGATATTACGCTCCTGTCACGGTCCTGGCGGTGCAGTCTGTCTTTTTCAGGGAACAACCACTCTTACACACCCGATTCGGGGACCCCAGGTAGTAGAGACAGGAAGTCCCGGAGTGCGGGAAGGCACGAGGGCTGGATGGACACTGGTGGTGTTTTGAAGCTCCAGATGGTCGTGCAGGCAGATGGATGGTCGTACAGGCTGGGTCGGCAACTGGCAGGCAGGCAAGGTACAAGAGGGTCAGGCAGAGAATGGTCAAAGTCCAAGCAGAGTTCGTAAACGGGCTGGCGGCACAGTACAAGGGGTCAGGAAAGCGGATGGTTGTGGAAAGCCGGGGTCGGTGCAGGCAGACAGATAGCAGGTCGGGACAAGCCGGGTCAGATCACAGAGACAGGAAACAATACAGGAACAGGTATTAGGTAGCAGAGCTGGGGCTCACAGGTACTCAGACGCTGTAGAACGTACAGCACTTGCTACAGGAAGTACATTGTTTAAATAGGGCTGCCCGGAGCCACCTCCTCCGGGAGCTTGATGAAACAACAACAAAGTGCAAACAAGTTCTCAGGACAGTCTTCTCCTCACAGCTCCCCTGTATACTGACACAGAAACTGGTTCCAGGGTGGAGCACCCTATGCCTGCTGGGAGTTTTTGTAGAGGTCTAAATAAGCCAGCTCCACTCAGCTGTGCTCATACCTCTACCCCTGCAAAACTCCCAGCACTTCCCCCTAGTGGAAAAAATCTGTATAAAGCCTGAATCTCGGACACACATACTTGCCATCCTGGACACAACCAGGTGATTTACCCCGCCTACTGTCACAATATATATATATATATATATATATACACATGCAAATTTGTGAAACTGCAAAAAATCATACATTAACAACTTGAGCTCTGGAAAGTTTCACCCTGACCAGGCCATTTTTGTTATTCAGCATTGTGCTACTTTAACTGCCAACTGGGTTATCATGCAACAATGTATGCAAATTAGATTTATATAATCTTTACACACAAACAGAGCTTTCATTTGGTGGTATTTGATCACCTCTGTTATTTTTTTTTTTGCTATATAAACAAAAAAGACTGAGAATTTAGAAAAAAAACAATATTTTCTACTTTCTGTTATAAAACATATCCAATAAAATGAAATGTCTTTATAAATTTAGGCCAAATATATTCTGTTACATGTCTTTAGAAAAAAATATCCCAATAAGTGTATATTAATAGCTTTGGGTTAAAGTTATAGCATCTATAACTATGGTATATACAGTATATTTGAAAATTGATGAATCCTGATGTACTGGGGGCCTATCTAATTTCTTGAGGCCCTAAATTGCCATGACAGTACAATTACCCCCAAATGACCTATTTTTGAAAAAAGTAGACAGTCAGGCAGAGGCATGGCAAGTTTTTTGAACTTCTAATTATTTTGTCACATTTTTTTTAGAAAATTAACAAATTAAATACATTTTATTCATATATTTTTTTACATGCTGTCACCAGTGCAGTACAGCATCATCATATGACTGGTGTGGCGGTGATCAGGTATACTGATCAGTAACATCAGAGCAGCTCAGTGTCACTCTAGTGATACTGCACTACTCTAGGAGGATGATCACGGATTTTTTATTCAACACATTTATTGCGTTTACAGTGAAGATCACTGTATAAGCAATAATTTTAGCTATCAAGAAAGGGCTAACCATTCACGGACAGCTTGTTTTTGTTTGTGATCTGTGATTAGCTACAGCTAATCATATGATACAGGTAGCCAGGTACCATGTAATTGCAGTGGGCCAGTTACAGATCACAACAGTAAGCAAGCTGTTCAGGAATGGAAAACCATTCATAACAGGTTGTTTACATTGTTATCATGTGATGGCTACAACCAATCATAGCGAACCGGTAACTGTAACCCGCTGTGTCCGGTGGACTCAGAGGTCACAGGAGGGGTATGCAGGCACAATGACATACTGTACACGTACGTGATTGTGCCTGCACGTGTCGCCCCACCGCAGTTTAATTATTGTGGCAGGCCGGAAAGTGGTTGAAAGACAACCTGTTTTTTTTTTTTACAAAAAATAATCATACCTGAGGTTTTGTGGAAGTGAAAAGCAGTTATACTCACCTCTCCGGCTTCCTGTGTCTCTTACCTTTTGTCTATTCTATCGCTGTAGCCTCCATAAGATTCTTCAACATTCTGTAATTGTGGCAGTTTCAGATACCTTCAGATTCCCCATGAGTCCCGGACTGGGACAAAAAAGTAAGCCTGGGCATTTTAGAGCAGCCCATTTCTTAATTGTATTTTTAAAACAAATTTAATTTTAATACAAATAATGACAACTACCATTTTCTTGATGTATTGATGTCTGTTATATTTAGCCTGCTTCATATGGAAGACAAAAACAGAATCTGGCTATGCACATCCCATAAGAGATTATGTTTTCTGTCTTCCTCCGCTGTGTTTTTACAGGCAGCTACCACTGAGCGCCAGCATCATGCTCCGCGTTTTTCTTTCTTGTTTTTGTAGTATACACTATAGGATTGTAAAAGACCTGGGACACCTTTGTGTTAACAGTGGGAGGGGCTTAAAGGGGCATGGTTAAATAAAACAAAAGCATCTGGCATTTGGCTCCACAAACTTGCCTAGCGTGACCACCTGGGGCAATTGCCTTGCATCCAGGTGGATGGAGCAGAAGAGGGGACAGAGTCAGGAGGAGCCAGGTGGACAGAGGAGAGATGCAGCCAGATGGAGGGAAGGACAGAGTCAGGTGGACAGAGGAGAGGGGAGATGCAGCCAGATGGAGGAGAGAATGGTGCCAGGTGGATAGAGGAGAGGGAGGATGCAGCCAGTTGGAGGGGAGGGCAGAGCCAGGTAGATAGAGGAGAGAGGGAATGCAGCCAGGTGGAGAAGAGGATGGAGTCGGTGGATAGAGGAGAGGGAGGATGCAGCCAGGTGGAGGGGAAAACGGAAGGGGAGGTGGACCGACGTAGGAGGGAGAGGAGATAGGTGG
>BLSH010495979.1:530455-543881 GCA_018402905.1 Glandirana rugosa | reverse complement strand
GTTTCACTAACTCGCGAAAGTTCAGGTCTTGGCGGACGGGGGGGGGAAGAAACCATGGTGTTTCTCCAAACTTATCTTCGGTGCCTTAGAGAGGCGGCCTCCCTGACCGTGTTAGTGGGGGACAAGCCTGTAGCTGGTTAGATCGGTTACGAGGATTCCCTCGGAATTTAACCTGCCCTTCTTGGACAGGCCCCCGGCCCACGACTTGAGATAGAACATGGGCCTCCTGTGGGGAGGGCGTGGGTGGTCAGCCTCTACGCGCTTGGGGTCTTCAGCCGGGGGGTGGGCTCTTAGTCCGCGTTGGGTAGTACGCCTCCTCCTGAATAGGAGGCGGAAAAGCCCGAACGCAACATTGGCTAGATTGGTCGATGTCCGAACAGGGGGTGATTGTGCCAGTCCCTCCGGCGGAGAGATTCCGTGGCTTCTATTCAAACCTCTTTGTGGTACCAAAGAAGGGGGGGGGCAGGCGGTTCTGGACTTGAAAGCGCTCAATCACTTTGTGAAGATGCACAAATTCAGGATGGAATCAGTCCGTTTGGTCGTGGTCGCCCTGCACCAAGGGGACTGGCTGCCGTCCCTTGACATCAAGGATGCATATCTACACGTTCCCATCTATGTCGGGCACCAGCGCTTCCAGGCTTTGCTGTGGGGGACCTTCATTACCAGTTTGTGGCTCTCCCCTTCGGCCTGGCCTCGGCTCCGCGGGTGTTCACCAAGTTACTGGCCCCGGTGCTCGCTCTGTTGCAGCGGAGGGGCATTGCCGTGGTAGCATACCTAGACAATCTCCTCCTCCGTGCGGAGTCGGGGCAGGCTCTGGAGGACAATATTACTGTCACCCTGACCTCACTGAGGGACTTCAGTTGGCTGATCAACCTACAGAAGTTGACATTGACCCCGTCCTGTCGCCTCGAATATCTGGGTCTGACATTGGACACGGTGCAGGCGAAGGTATTACTACCTCCGTACAAGTTGCTGGCACTGCAAGTAGCAGTGCAGTCCCTCCTATCAGGACGGTGGTCCTTACGTTTTTGCATGCGGGTGTTGGGACACATGGTCTCGTCCTTCAAGGCGATACCGTACGCCCAGAGTCACACCCGGCTCCTGCAGCGAGCGATACTACTGCAGTGGGACAGGTCCCCATCGTCTCTGGACCGTCTGATCCGGCTGGATCATCTGACCAGGGGGTCGTTGGCTTGGTGGATTCAGGCCCCGGCATTGACCCTGGTGAAGTCGTTTCTTCCCCTAAATTGGTCGATAGGCACGACGGATGCCAGCCTCTTGGGCTGGGGAGGAATCCTGGGGAACCTGTCGGCTGAGGGCCGTTGGTCGACGCAGGAGTCTCGACTTCCGATCAATGTGTTGGAGCTGAGGGCGATCAAGCTTTGTCTCCTCCGCTGGTCGGCGAGGCTGCGCGGCCTCCCGGTTCGCGTTCAGTCGGACAATGCCACGGCCGAGGTGTACGTGAACCATCAAGTCGGAACAAGAAGCTCGGCAGCAGCGACAGAGGCAGCCCACATCCTAAAGTGGGCAGAGCTTCACGTGCCGGCAATCTCCGCCATCTATGTTCCGGGCGTAGAAAATTGGAAGGCGGACTTCCTAAGTTGCCAAAAGCTGGACCAGGAAAAGTGGTCCCTGCATCCAGGGGTCTTCGCCAGATTTGCGAAAGGTGGGGCACACCAGATGTGGATCTCCTGGCGTCCAGATTCTATCACAAAGTGAAGACCTTCGTGAGCAGGTCAAGGGACCCGTTGGCGGCAGCCTCGGATGCTCTGGTGGCCCCGTGGTCCCGGTACAGGCTTCTGTACGCCTTTCCTCCTCTCAAGCTTTACCGCGGTTGCTGCGCAGGATAGAAGTGGAGGGAATCCCGACAATCCTGGTGGCTCCGGATTGGCCTCGGCGCCCTTGGTACGCCGATGTAGTGCGGATGGTAACAGACATTCCCTGGCGACTTTCGCTTCGCGAAGATCTACTGTTGTAGGGCCCCATCTTGCACCCTGCTTTACCATCGCTGGCTTTGACGCATGGCTATTGAGTCCCAGGTGTTGAGGGACAGGGGGGTCTTTGAGTCAGTGATCCCCACTATGCTTAAGGAGCGCAAGTGTACTTCGCGCAAGATTTATCATCGCACCTGGAAGGCCTATATTGCCTCCTTTGCAGTTGCCCGGGTGCTGGCCTTTCTTCAACAAGGCCTGGACCAAAAGTTGGCTTTGAGCATCCTCAAGGGCCAGATCTCCGCTCTGGCGATTCTCTTTCAGCGTCGGCGACACATTCTTTGATCCTTACATTTGTACAGGGTGTACGTCATGTGGCCCCTGAGGTACTGTCGCCCTTGGGCACCATGGGATGTGAACTTGGTACTTTCTGTACTGCAGAAACCGCCTTATGAGAAGATCAGGGATATTCCCTTACAATTACTGTCTCAGGCGGCCGCCTTCTTGGTGGCTATCACATCCTCTAGGCGGTGTCTGAATTGGCAGCTTTGTCGTGTAGGTCTCCTTATCTGGTCCTACATAAGGATAAGGTGGTGCTGTGCCCGTCTCCTTCGTTCCTTCTGAAGGTAGCATACTCTTTTCACATTGTCCTCCCTTTCTTGTGTCCGCACCCTTCTCACCCCAAGGAGATCGCCTTGCATTTCTTGGATGTGGTGAGAGCATTGCGGGTGTATTTGGCAGCTACGGCTCCTTTTAGGAAGTTTGATGCGCTGTTTGTGCTGACGGATGGGCCGCACAAAGGGTTGGCGGCTTCGTCTGCCACTGTTTCACTTTGGATCAGACAGATCGTGACCCATGCGTATACTGTTCGGGGACAAGAACCCCCTTTTCCGGTCACGGCTCATTCCACCAGGGTGATTAGCACTTCCTGGGCGTTTAGACACCAAGCATCAGTGTCTCAGGTGTGCAAGGCTGCTACTTGGGCCTCGGTACACACTTTTTTGTTAAGTTTTACAAAGTTGATGTGTCAGCATCCGCGGATGCTGCTTTTGGCCACAAAGTTTTACAGGCGGCGGTGTAGGCGCGGCTGGCGTCTCCCGAGGGGTTATATGCTGAGTGAGGACGGCCCCCCTGGGAGGGGCCAGCTTTGCTTTTCTGAACTTTCGTTCTGCCTAGTCTACTCCTAGTAAAAGGTGCATAAACCCACGTGTCATGAATAGAGGCTGCGTCTGTCAATGAACTCAGAGAAAAGGATTTTACGGTAAGTTCTTAATAAAATCCTATTTTTCAAAATGGATAGAGCAATAGGCGGTTATAACCATCCTATTTTTCAAAATGGATAGAGCAATAGGCGGTTATAACCATCCTATTTTTCAAAATGGATAGAGCAATAGGCGGTTATAACCCTAGTCAGATTTTTTCCCTGCCATTTTGCAATCTCCCATTGCGGGGATTTCCCTTCACTTCCTGTCCCATAGCCAAACAGGAAGTGAGAAGAAATCTCTGCAAATTTAAGGAATTTCTTGGGGACCCCCAGGTCACCAGAACTAGTGTACCCATTGGAATATTTACCATCTTTTACTTTTCTGGGGACAACCCAAAATTTGTTGTTTTCTATACTTTCACTTTCAATTATAATGGTAAACAGGGCACAGAGAGAGGGTGAATCTCCCTAACTGGGGCACGGACAGCAATAGAGATTGACACGCTTGCTAATCCCTCTCCACTGTATCCAAAACCTAAAAAAAAAAAAAAAGTTTTGCCTTTACTTATACTTTAAGTTCCACGGTGAGTATAATAAGCATGTTATGCTGCATATACAGACTGATTTTACTGTTGTGGGTTTAGTAATACTTTAAAGTACAGTCAGGTCCATAAATATCGGGACATCAACACAATTCTAATCTTTTTGGCTCTATACACCACCACAATGGATTTAAAATGAAACGAACAAGATGTGCTTTAACTGCAGACTTTCAGCTTTAACCCCTTCCTTACCGGGCCATTTCTGACACTCCTCTCCTACATGTAAAAATCATCATTTTTTTTGCTAGAAAAATACTCAGAACCCCCAAACATTATATATGTTTTTTTTAGCAGGGACTCTAGGGAATAAAATGGCAATCATTGCAACTTTTTATATCACACGATATTTGCGCAGGAATTTTTCAAACGCGCTTTTTTTAAAAAAGAAACAGTTTAGTGAATTAAAAAAATACAAAACAGTAAAGTTAGCCCAATTTTTTTGTATGTTGTAAAAGAGGATGTTACGCCGAGTAAATTGATACCCAACATGTCATGCTTTAACATTGCGAACACTCGTGGAATTGCGCCAAACTTTGGTACTTAAAAATCTCCATAGGCGAAGCTTTAAAAATTTTTACAGGTTACAAGTTTAGGGTTACAGAGGAGGTCTAGTGCTAGAATTATTGCTCTAACGCACGCGGCGATACCTCACATGTGTGGTTTGAACACCGGTTACATATGTGGGCGGGGCTTACGTATGCGTTCGCTTCTGCGTGCGAGCACGCGGGGACGGGGGCCTTTAATTTTTTTTTTTGTTATTATTTATTTTACTTTTATTTTTTTATTTTTACACTGTGTCTTTTAATTTTTTTTTTTTTTTGATCACTTTCATTCCTATTACAAGGAATGTAAACATCCCTTGTAATAGGAATGGTACGTGACAGGTACTCTTTATGGAGAGATGGTGGGGTCAATATGACCTCACATCTCTCCTGCAGGCTGGAAAGACTGAGATCAGAAAAAAAAAAATCCGATCCCAGCCTTTCCAGCCGTGATCACGGCTTTGTTTACTAAAGCCGGGCTGGGCGTGACGTCATAACATCGCGCCCGGTCCTCCGAGGGTCATAGAGATGACTGGTGACCAGATGGTCACCAGTCATCTCCCTGACGACACTCCAGCGGCGACGGATCTCTTCTCCCTGCCGCAGATCGTACGGGCGGCACGGGAGAAGCACCGAATGGCGGCGGGAGGGGGGGACGTCCCCTCCCGCTGCCTACAAGAACGATCAAGCGGCTGAACTGCCGCTATGATCATTCTTGTGGTGTACGGAATCGCCAGCTGAAAAAAATGATACCTGAATGGTGCCTCTAGCTGCTGGCACCATTCAGATATCCCCCCTCAAAGTCTAGGACGTCCATGGACGTCCTACCGGCGGGAAGGGGTTAATTTGAGGGTATTTACATCCAAATCAGGTGAACGGTGTAGGAATTACAACAGTTTGTATGTGTGCCTCCCACTTTTTAATTGACCAAAAGTAAAGGGACAATTTAACAATTATAAATCAAACCTTAACTTTTTAATACTTGGTTGCAAATCCTTTGCAGTCAATTACAGCCTGAAGTCTGGAACGCATAGACATCACCAGACGCTGGGTTTCATGCCTGGTGATGCTCTGCCAGGCCTCTACTGCAACTGTCTTCAGTTCCTGCTTGTTCTTGGGGCATTTTCCCTTCAGTTTTGTCTTTAGCAAGTGAAATGCATGCTCAATCGGATTCAGGTCAGGTAATTCACTTGGCCGTTGCATAACATTCCACTTCTTTCCCTTAAAAAACTCACTGTGAAGCGCCGTCCAATAAGTTCTGAAGCATTTGGCTGAATATGAGCAGATAATATTGTCTGAAACCCTTCAGAATTCATCCTGCTGCTTTTGTAAGCAGTCACATCATCAATAAATACAAGAGAAACCAGTTCCATTGGCATCCTTCTCCATACTATTCTGTTCCCATCACTCTGGTACAAGTTGATCTTGGTCTCATCTGTCCATAGGATGTTGTTCCAGAACTTTGAAGGCTTTTTTAGGTGTTGCTTGGCAAACTAATCTGGCCTTCCTGTTTTTGAGGTTCACCAATGGTTTACATCTTGTGTTGAACCCTCTGTATTCACTCTGGTGAAGTCTTCTCTTGATTGTTGACTTTGACACACATAAACCTACCTCCTGGAGAGTGTTCTTGATCTGGCCAACTGTTAAGGGTGTTTTCTTCACCGGGGAAAGAATTCTTCGGTCATCCACCACAGTTGTTTTCCGCGGTCTTCCGGGTCTTTTGGTGTTGCTGAGCTCACCGGTGCGTTCTTTCTTTTTAAGGATTTTCCAAACAGTTGATTCGACCACACCTAATGTTTTTGATATCTCTCTGATGGGTTTGTTTTGTTTTTTCAGCCTAATGATGGCTTGCTTCACTGATAGTGACAGCTCTTTTGGATCTCATATTGAGAGTTGACAGCAACAGATTCCAAATGCAAATAGCACACTTGAAATGAACTCTAGACCTTTTATCTGCTCCTTGTAAATGGGATAATGAGGGAATAGCACACACCTAGCCATGGAACAGCTGAGCAGCCAATTGTCCCATTACTTTTGGTCCCTTAAAAAGTGGGAGGCACATATACAAACTGTTGTAATTCCTACAACATTCACCTGATTTGGATGTAAATACCCTTAAATTAAAGCTGAAAGTCTGCAGTTAAAGCACATCTTGTTGCTTTCATTTCAAATCCATTGCGGTGGTGTATAGAGCCAAAAAGATTAGAATTGTGTAGATGTAACAATATTTATGGAACTGACTGTATATCGATTAGAGTAGTGGGGAATACCCATCGTAGACCGTTGTCCCAGGAACAGCTGTCTACATTGGAAGATTTCCCCTTCTCTCTTGTTCCAGGGACAACTCTAACATTTTGAATTTCCTTTTACTTTCTGTCACCAGGGGTGAATCTCCCCAATGGGGGGCACAGACCGCAATACAAAACCTGTACCTTCTATCCGAAACAAAAACGTTTTTTTTCCTAGACATACACTTTAGGCAAAGTGGCATGCTCCCTTTTCACCTGTGTGAGGTTAACCTTTTCTAGGCAAAGTTTGATATGGGCATAAATGTGTGTTTATTTACTCCACCAGGACCTGCAGTTTGAAGATATCATTTTCTGCCTGATTGTAATGCATTTACTTTTAACTTATTCATAACAAGACAGCTGGGTATTTCCTGTCATTAGTAGAGATGAGCAAGGGTTTGTTCTCAACACAGAAGCTGTCAGAGCTGGCCTAATCGGCTGCTGCCAGGGAATTCCCCACCCCTCAGCTGTACATACACAAAGGGATGGGGATGCTTGTGACATCATTGATTTAAACATGGCCATGTGGTAGAGCTGCACGATAAATCGTTAAAGAATCAAGATTAAGATTCAACCCCCCCCTCGCAATCTTAAAGAGGAAGTAAACCCAGATTTGGGAGATATGCAGGGGACCTACAGGTAAGCCTTATTATAGGCTTACCTGTAGGTTAAAGTGGTTGTCACCACTATCTCATTTTTATACCCTTCTGTCAGATAAAAAGCTGTATCCTAGTGCCTGTGCTCTTCTTTCCATTTTTTTTTTTTTTTTTTTCCATAAAGACTTTATTGATTTAATGAGACGGTGTACAGAAACGGTCAGCCACCAACAGTAACATAATCACATCAGTGTTGAGGAAGATATAAGACATAGCATGAATAAATGCGTATATCAACTACATTTCAAGTTCAGAATTTGAGAGCAGAAATAACAACTGATAAGAGCCAGTGCATGCTTTACTATTAGGGCGAGCGTATATTCTAGTTTTGGGCGGTATACAGCGTTTTATCTGACAGAGGGAATGATGTAAAGGTCAGTTAGTTTGGAAGCAGTGGGGAGAGGGAGGTACGGGAGAGCTGCAGATGGAGGCATGTACATTGACAATGGTGTCAGGGCTCAGAAGCCCATATATATTGTGGTCAAAGTACATCGGGAAGGTAGAAACTGACAGTATCAACCAGATATTTCAGGTGATACAGAGGGCCAAATGACACAGCACTGTGCTGTATAACATGCTTTTTTTTTTTTTTTTTATTTACATAAGATTTCATTGGAAGGCATAAAGACCTTGTACAGGCATTCAAAGCAATAGGTATGAAGTACATGAGATTCAAGAAAATTAAATGCAAGGCAAATCATTGCATATATACATTGGAAAATACGAATACATAGTGTACAACAATACATTAGAATGACACATAGTGGGGGTATGAACTGCAAAGCCCAAAGAACAGGTGGAGTCTGCAAGTAATATGGATACAAGGGAAGGAGTCAAAGCAGAATAATGAGATATTTTATCCCACAGATCCCATTTCGCCTGGAATGTCGGTAATGTGTCATTTATTGTGGGATAAATGCTCTCTGTGATTTTTATTGTGGACATTCTGGATATAATTTGATTCCAGGGGAGGGAGGAAGTGCGCCAATTCAATGCAATCATCCAATGAACAGTACCAAACATCGTATGAGCTAGCCTATTAGCAGGGGTAGATAATTCTGAGATTTTTTAAAAACAATAAGCATATTTGAGGTGTGAGATGAAACTGTTTATCCGCAAGTTTATAAGGCCCCTTTCACACGGGCGGATCATTCGGGTCTGCCTGTTAGTTTTTCAGGCGGACCCGAACGGGCGTTCCATTGCCCTCTATGGAGCGACGGATGTCAGCAGTGACATGTCCGCTGACACACGATCCGCCAAAAACAGACGGATGGAAACCCTATTTTCCATCCGTCTGGCGGATCGGATTAGATGAACATGGACAGACGGCCCGTGTTCATCCGATTCTCCATTGAGGAGAATGGAGCTGTGGCAGGACAGTCATCCGCCGGCTCAACGGGGATAAACGGACATTTTGACGGGCTCCGCTGGTGTGAAAGGACCCTTAATGAGATCTGAGTTTTGTCTACAAATTTGTGCCAATAGATCACAATTCCAGAAAATATGGATAAGGTCGCCAACCGCTGCACAACCTCTGAAGCAGTTGGGGGTAATAGATGGGTAAAACGTGTGAATTTTAGCAGGGGTCATGTACCATCTTGTGATTAAATTTGAGTGGAGTTTCTCTTGTGGCAGATGACCGAGTGCTTTTACGAAAATTATTTATCATGGATAACCATTCACTAAGTGAGAAAGAGCAACCCAGGTCTTCCTCCCCATGTAGACATGGGAATGGACTTGGAGGAGTTATATGGGTCCTGAAGAGTTTTGTATAGTGAAGATACCTGACCCTTGTCTCTATTGATGATCATATACATTGTTTCAAATGAGCATCTGGAAGGATGAAGAGACAAAGTGTAGTTTGTGGAAAATACATTTTTGTTTAGGGAATAGTTGTGTTCTGTCAAAGAGAGTTTAAATTTGGCTTGAAGTGTGTTTAAAAGAAAGGAACAGGTTGTTCTCCGTGAGAGAATATAGTGAGGTGAGATCTTTACTGCTCCAAGCCTCAAAAGAAGTGGGATTATTAAATGCTTGTGGAAACCTGGGGTCCCCAAAGAATGAGGCCAAAGGGGGAGTTGTTGAGGCTAAATGTGAAGACACCATATCTGGACCACAGCTGTTGAGCCTGAGCAACTATGGTGTTACGTTTTATGGAAATTTTTGGAAGGGATGGCAGTAGACCACAATATGCCTTTGAGAAAGTATGGGAAAATAGAATGATATTCAAATGTTATCCAGGGGATGATGATGTTCTTAACATACCACTGGGTTGTTTGCGCAAATCTAGCAGCCAAATAATAGATCCATATATTTGTGAGGCTAGGGCCTCCTAGGGATTGCGATCTGAAAAGGAGAGCATTACTGCATCCCGGCTTATTATCTGACCAGACAAAATTGTTAATTAAGCGTTGGTGTCACGTACCTGACGGTGGAGTCTGTCTTGTGCAGGGAACAACCGCTCTTGCGCACCCGATTCAAGGACCCCTGGTAGTGGAGACAGAGGCCCAAGAGTGCGGGATGGCACGAGGGCTGGAGGGTCACCGATGACGTAGCGATGCTCCAGGAGACGTGCAGATAGAAGGATGGTCGTTCAGGCTGGGTCGGCAACAGGCTGGCAGGAAGGTACAAAGGATCAGGCGAAAGAGTAGTCAAAGTCCAAGCAAGGTTCGTTAACGGGCGGGCAGCAGAGGTACAAGGGAGCAGACAATCGGATGGTCGTGGGTAGCCGGGGTCGGTGCAGGTAGAAGACAGCAGGTCAGGACAAGCCGGGTCAACAGGAGGCAGAGCAACACGGGAACTGGTATCCAGAGCTGGGGCTTACAGGTCGGGAATGCTGTAGAGCGAGCAGCACTTGGTCCCAGCAGTCTCCAGGCTTAAATAGGCCCATTTGGCGCCGTTTCCGGCGCGTGCGCGCGCACGGGAGCGCGCGCGCACGCGGGCGCGGACGCGCACGGGAGCGCGCGCACGCGCGCAAATGTGCGCACCTCCGCGGAAACAACAGATTTCAGCCGGAAATAGTTTTTTCCTAACAGTTGGATTTTATCTATTTTACTTTTTGGGTCCAATGTAGGAAGGGCTCTGAACAAAAATAACAATTTTGTCAGTATCGTCCTCTTGCGCAGATTCTTGTATAACATGCTTTAAAGGAACAATATCTTTGTTTTTGGGTTAACAAACGCTTTGACGCAGAATTGCCCCGATTCAGTGCAAAGAATTCTCTGATCAAGCCGACAGCTGTCAAAACAAAAAAAAAACAAAAAAAAAAAAGGAAACCCTGCCAAGTTTATCACAACATCGCTTAGGCGAGATAAAGAGAATCATTGTAACATTTAGTTCTTTTAGATCAAAGGAATGAACTTCGGTCTGTAAATGAGGTACGTTTAACCACTTAAAGTGGATCTAAACCCGATTCATGAAATTTGAGCTGCGCACATATGTCTGCAGTGTTTTGTTCTCTCTTCAAAGCACTATGTCCTGTAGCTGTCTCCTGCTCTGTTCTTCTGTTATCAGCCTGATAACTCCTGACAAATTCTCCCTCACATATGACAAAAGCAGCCAGAGTTTTGTGTTGGGGAGGGAGCTATAAATAGATTAGCAGAGACCTGAACGATTCAATGAACAGAGCTGAAAGTCTTTACCTATGAGGAGAGGGGGTGTGTGCCTTTCCCCTAATCAGCTGTCTTGGCTGTATGCCCAGGCTTCACTGCAGTGCTAACCAGGAAGTGAAAATCTCCTAACACAATGTGCACTTTCTAAACTGCATATAAAGCTGAAGACCGCAGATATACATATAAAACTTATGTAGGAGGATTTGTTTCATCCCTGTGTATCATCTGAAGCTGTACACTTCACTGGGTATATGTGAGGGTTTACATCCACTTTAACCAAATCAGTTCAGTTATCCTAACTGGACGTCATATGACGTCTTTCAGGATAACCCGTGATCGCATGCCCCTGGGGGTGCTCATTGTGGCGATCGGTGGTGCGTTGTCAGTCTGACACACCTCATTACCGATCTCGGTAAAGAGCTTCCATCGGAAGCTCTTTACCACGTGATCAGCCATGACCAATCACGGCTGGTCACAGTGTAAACAGGAAGAGACATTTTATCGGCTTTTCCTCTACTTGTGTCTGCAGACGTGAGTAGAAGAGAGCCAATCGGTGGCTCTCCTGACGGGGGGGGCTGCACTGAATGATTAAACATACTGTCTAGGAGTCATTACAAGATCTATCCACCAGCACGAGTGCAGTATTACCTACCTTGAGCCCACCCCCAGGGGACCAACCACAAAAGGACCACCATCAGGGTCTAGTTCAGAAGAGGAGTCAGTGGCAGAGGAGGATCTGTCTCTCTGATTTGACTTTGCCCTGGTCCAGCCACTAGTAAGGACAGTCAGGGAAGCCCTGGAGTGGGAAGAGGAGATAGTCCAACCGCCCAAAAACCAGAAAGTACTACCCACAGCTAAAGAAGTCGGTGCTGTCCTTCCCCCTTTATAGAAGAGGTGAAAAGAGCTCATATCAGATGAGTGGAAGAAGGTGGATAAAAAGGTATCCCTTACTAACAGATTTAGCAAGATGTACCCTTTTAAGGAGTTGAAAGTGCGCTCACTAGAGGTACCTCCGCTAGTAGATGAAGCAGACCTGAGGCTTTCCAGGCACGTTACACTGCCAATGGATGACGCTGTGTCTTTCAAGCATGCCCTTGATTGAAAGATGGACGCAGAAATGAAAAGTCTATATGGCGGCACGGAACGCATGCAGGCCAGTCCGAGCACTAACATCAGTAGCTAGAGCCATCAGAACATGGGCAGAGAAGGCGGAGATAGAGCTGCACGCAGGGACGGACAGCCGTGCGATGCTACTAAAGCTGCTCACAGACATCAAGCATGCGGGCGACTTCGTAGGAGAAGCCGCAATTGACTCCCTGTGCTGTTCAGCGAGAAGTATGCTGTACGTAGTGATGGCAAGGAGAGCTCTATGGCTCAAGCCGTGGACAGCAGATGCATCCCCAAAGTCAAATTGTTGTCCCATCCCGTTTGACGGGTCAGCGCTATTCGGAAATATACTAGACTCAGCAATATTGAAGGTGACAGGAGGCAAATCAGGGATGCTCCCGCAAGATGTGAAGACTAGGCAGAGACAGGCGTGGAAAGAAGGCAGTATGTGAATAGGATCAGAGATTTCAGACCCTATATGCCAGTAAGTGACTACAGGAGTGGCTGGAAATCCTCTCAGGCAACCATGGTCCGATTGGCAAAGTCAAAGCCAACACCCACTCAGCAGCAGAAGCCCTTTTGAGGGTGTCTCCGTCCACACAGGGTCAGTAGACGCCAGGCTACGAAGCTTTGCCCAAGTCTGGACGGAACAGATCTAAGATTCATGGGTCTGCAATGTAGTTCGTGTGGGGCACCGATGGAAATTCCCCCCCGACTACCCCATTTCAGGCCTACACAGCTACCACAATGCCAGCAAAAGAGGCAAATATTGTACGAATACATACAGACACTATTGCAGAAGGGCACCATAAAATCAGTACCATTGGGAGAAAGAGGCCAAGAGGCTTCTATTCACCGCTCTTCTTAATAAAGAAAAAAAACTGACGTCTTAAGGCCTGTACTAGACCTGAGAGAACTGAACAAGAAAATTTTGGTACAGAGCTTTCGGATGGAATCTCTGCAGTCAATCACTCAAGCGTTAAACTGGGACTACTGGATGTTGTCCTTAGACCTGAAGGACGTGTACTTGCATATCCCGATAGACACTGGAGAGATTTGGATGGATCATCAACTGGCAGAAGAGCCAACCAGAACCCTCACAGAGACTATTGTTTCTAGGGGCAATCTTGGATACTGTCAAAAATACAGTGGAACTACCCCAACAGAGGGCAGCAGCAGACAGTACACCTGGCAGGAGGGGCAACCAACTCCTTCGGATAAACTTTCCCAGAGTTCACGGTTTCTCGGGTGAACTGGTAGACTTAACAACACCGATTACAGGGGTCGTCCGACTCCGTCCACCTCCGACCCTCTACCCAGGAGGGAGAGTTATGAAGGTCGGAGAACTAATCACGACGACGGGAGACAACCCCATCAAGGTGACATAAAAACTGTCATAGGTTCTAACGGGGATCTTTGTTATCAGAGACACTCCCAAGACCAACCGAGAAGACGGTCAACTACTAGGTAGGTTTAGAGAGGTCACAG
>BLSH010495979.1:457878-468240 GCA_018402905.1 Glandirana rugosa | reverse complement strand
AAAAAACGTTTTAACAGCGAGAAAACAAATATCGCCGCTAGTCTTTACTGCGTCGTTACTAGTTTATGGTGGTTTTCTTTCGAGATAAACACCCTTTTTTTCCTGCGTTTAAATCAAACCCATGTTGGCGTGTTAACAGTCAATTTCGCTGCGTCACGGCTTAGCGTTTTTCACGAGACCAGGATTTCACCCTTTAGGAAGGCCCCGACTTCACCAATTCGTCTCGTGGTAAAAGTTCGTTATACGTCTTCTTTTTCCTAGAGAGACGACGGCTTCTCTCACTTTATCAAGTTACTGGTATTTGATCATTGCTGCGTCATTTCTGATCGCCGCTATAAACAAAAGAGCGACAATTTTGCAAAAAAACCCAAATTTCTTACTTTTTGCTAAAATACAAATCCAAAAAAAAAATACAAAAAAAATTTTTTTTCATCAGTTTTGGCCGATTTATATTCTTCCTCATATTTGTTATAAAAAAAAATCGCAATCAGTGTTTGATTGGTTTGCGCAAAGTGGCCACGTTAAGGATGATGAGAATTCATTTCTGGGGTTTTTATTTATTTTTTTATTTTTTTACACGTAATGGCGGCAATCTGCGATTTTTAGCGGTACTGCGATATTGGGGCAGATATGTCGGACCATTTTGACACTTTTTCGGGACCATTGGCATTTATACAGCGATCAGTGCTATAAAAATGCACTGATTACTGTGTAAATGCCATTGGCAGGGAAGGGGTTAACCTGCAGGGGGCACTCTAAGGGTTAACTGTGTTCCCTGGGCGTGTTCTAACTGTGTGTGGGCTGCCCTAGCAGGGGAAGGGAAGTGATCACAGCTTCCATGTAGAGGAAGGCTGTGATCACAGCCCTTCCCCCCCCCCCCCTCACAGAACGGAGGTCCGTGTTTACTTACACGGACCTCCGTTCTTTCACTCCCGGGGGGGCATCGCGGGTAGCCGGCGCAGATAGAGTCCGCCGCACCCGCTCCCTGGCCCTCCCCGAACACAGTGAGCGATCCAGCGGCGCCCACATGCTTACAGTGCGCGATCTCGCAGCCGCCGTCACGATGGCGGTTGGCGATATCGAGACACTTTGTCTCCGTCAACCTGCGGTTGATGGTCGGCAAGTGGTTAATAATGTGGAATGCCCTCCTTTAGTAGTTTTTTCCTTTTAATTGGGCTCACCTGGCAATCTAATTATCACAGGTGTCCGAGATTGTTTTCAGTGCTCAAAAGAGCCCTGCCACACAATGCCATCCATAAGTTAAACTGAAAAACAAAATTTCTCTTACGTTCACTGACAGACGCAGCCCTTCATTGACAAGTGGGGTTATATGCACATCCTACTAGGAGTTGACTAGGCAAATAGAAAGCAAGCTGGCCTCTCCCAGGGGGCCGTCCTCTCTCTCTCTCTCTCTCCCATATAACCCCCCTGCTCTGCTTAGCATATCAGTTTTATTATGCCTAGTGCAAGGAGTTAGATAGTATTTTTTTCAAGCTATCTGATGAAGACTGCTATTAAGAAGCCAGCTGGGGCATAGAGGATAACTAGAATCTTGCACTTTCCTGAGCACGGCCAACCAATGCGAGCTAGTCCTAAGCCTTGGCGCCCGCTGCATCGTGCCCGTTCTGTGCGGGCGGCCAGTGGGTGACCCCCACTTGCGCCCGGTGACCGGACTTGTTCCTGTCCAGGGGCCTATGACCTGCAGCATCCCTCTCCGGCATGGGAGGAAGGTCTGCGACAGGGTGGCTACCTGCTATGCCCGTCGGACTGGTTAATGACCCCCTCTCTTCCCCCCCTAGAGGCGCGAAGGGGGGGTGCTGGGCGTATTTTAGCGTTTTGGCCGGCCGGTGGAGGGTGTTCGCTGGGCTAGTGCCCCCCTGGGTGTCCTCGCCCCCCTCCTGCACCCCGTTCGTTCGTACCGCACCTCGTGCGTTTGTACCGCCATGCGGCGAATCGCCACCATTTTGCGGCGGATCGCCGCCATTTTGCCGTAGCCGTGGCCATTTTGCTGAGGCTTTCCCTCTAGTGCCAGCGTCGGCCATTTTGCCGTAGTCACGGCCTGCATACAGGCTTTGGCCTCTTGTATATGTTTTCGGCGGCCATATTGGATGTCCCTGGAGAAGTAGAAAACGTGCTGCTGCCGTTTTGCTTCCTCTTTCATTTGGGACAGCATGGCTGACTACAGACGGCGCAGGCTTCTTACTGGCGGTCCTTAAGCACTCCTGCTGGGAGCAGCGCTTGTGGGCAAAACAGCAAGTATAGCTGGGCTCTCCCTGGGGTGCTGGTAGCGGTGGGTGCAGTCCTCCTGGGGTCTCCCTGGCGTTCTGTGGGGTGGCGGTGGGGCTGCATTGTGGGGGTGTCAGGTAATTTTTTCTAATCTGACTGTCAGTTCCGGTGGTGCGATAGCAGATGACCCTGCGGGTCCTTCTGAGGAGGAGTCAGCGGCAGCGCAACCTGCACTGGGGACCCTGGTGTCCCTGGACCAGCTGAGAGCAGTATTTGGGGAATTTCTTCCCCGGGTGGGGCCGAGCAGCGCTCTGGGGGCCCCTAAAAAGCGTCCGCCTCCCCCTTGTTCCTCAGGGGAAGAGTCCGAACCGGAAATGGCTTCGGGGGTCACGGGGACCCCCGTGGAACTCTCAGAGGGCGAGCTAGTCCCCTCGGACGGCGAAGAGGACCAGGGGGCCCAAGTTGCGTGCGAAAAATCGCTGGTGGCTGCACTGATTACTAATATCCGTGCGTCCTTGCGACTGGACCAAGCAGGGGAGTCGCAGGTGTCTGCATACGTTTGCGGGTCTGCTAGGCCGCCCAGGTCGCCTAAGGCTTATCCTTCTGATCAATTTTTTGACCACCTGGTCTATCAGAAATGGCAGCATCCGCAGAATTCCTTCGCCCTACATAAATGCTTCGCTTTACGCTATCCCTTTGAGGATAGTTTTGTGAAGAAGTGGGCATCCCCCGCAGTGGACCCTCCGGTGGATCGCCTGAACAAGGCAACGACCATTCCTTTGGAAGGGTCTCCCTCGTTTAAGGACCCAGCCGATAGGCGGACGGAGGCGGTATCAAAGGCACTTTTCCTGTTGGCAGGATCAGCCATGAGGCCGGCCCTGGCGGTGCAATATCTGTCTGAGTGCATGACGGAGCTGCAGAATGATTTGGAATGTGGCAGGACGCTTGAGGCGTCGCAGAGAGCAGACCATTTGTTTCAGGGTCTTCGGTACCTGTGTACCTCTGGACCTGCTTCCCATGTTGTCAGAAATGTCTGTTTTTGCAGTCATTACTCTGGTTACGTTCGTGGTCGGGTGACCACGCGTCCAAGAAGGGTCTTGCGGATCTTCCCTTTCAGGGTGGTCGTCTCTTTGGGCCACAGTTGGATGAAATCAAGGATTTCACTGGAGGGAAGAGTACTTTAATTCCCGGAGCCCAGGCAGGGTCCTGCCTCTTCGGGTCAGAAGAGGTTTTTTCGTGCCCCTGGCGGGGCGGGCAAGGGGTTTAGGCCCGGCAAGCCTGCCACAGGGGCCGGTAAACGACCCTGGCAACGCAAGAACGAAAAGACAGAGGACAAGTCCTCCTCTGCATGATGGGTTGCCCCCACCCGAACTTCGGGTGGGGGGGACGCCTTCTGGGGTTCGCGGACAGGTGGACTGCCCGCATTTCCGACCGGTGGGTGCAGGAAGTGGTGTCCTCCTGGGTAGAGGAGAGTTCAGCACTCTACCCCCAGACAGGTTCTTCCCATCGAACTTGAGACTCTCCGACCAGGGGGTGATCGTGCCAGTACCTCAGTTGGAAAGGTTTCACGGTTTCTACTCCAACCTATTTGTGGTCCCCGAAAAAGGGGGGGGGGTCTGGCCAGTTCTGGACCTAAAGGCGCTAAACCACTTTGTGAAAGCGCGAAAATTCCGGATGGAATCTGTTCGTTTGGTCGTGGCCACCCTGCACCGAGGGGATTTCATGGCATCCCTGGATATCAGGGACGCGTACCTCCATGTTCCCATTTGTCTCCGCCACCAGCGCTTCCTGCGCTTTGCGGTGGGAGATCTCCATTACCAATTCGTGGCACTTCCCTTCGGTTTGGCCTCGGCTCCTCAGGTGTTCACCAAGCTGGTGGCCCCGGTGCTGGCGCTACTGAGGCAGAGAGGCATTGCGGTGGTAGCATACCTAGACGACCTGCTCCTGAGAGCGGAGTCTGACTCGGCTCTGGAGGAGAATGTGGCTATCACCATGACCTCGTTAAAGGACTTCAGCTGGGTGATAAATCTGCAGAAGTCGACGGGGACACCGTCCTGTTGCCTGGAATACTTGGGTCTGATTCTGGACACGGAGCAGGCGAAGGTGTTCTTACCTCCGGCCAAGTTACTGACACTGCAAGCAGCGGTGCGAACCCTCCTGTCACACCGGTGGTCCTCCTTAAGGTTTTGTATGCGGGTGTTGGGGCTTATGGTTTCAGCCTTCGAGGAGGTACCCTACCCCCAGAGTCGCACTCGGCTCCTTCAACGAGCGATTCTGTCTCGGTGGGACAAGTCTCCACTGTCCTTAGACCAGCTGATCAGATTGGATCCTCAGACCAGAGGGTCGTTGGCTTCAGGCCCCGGCTCTGACGTTGGGGAAGTCTTTTCTTCCCCTGAATTGGTCGATAGTCACGACGGAGGCCAGCCTATCGGGCTGGGGGGGGGGGTCCTGGGGCAGTTTTCTGCTCAGGGCCGTTGGTCGGTGCAGGAATCTTGCCTTCCGATCAATGTGCTGGAGCTGAGGGCTCCCACTGGACGGTAAGGTTGCGTGGCCTCCCGGTTCGGGTTCAGTCGGACAACGCCACTGTAGTGGCGTATGTGGACCATCAGGGCGGAACGAGGAGCTCGGCAGCGGCTCTCATTCTGCGATGGGCAGAACTTCATGTGCCGGCGATTTCCGCCATTTACATTCCGGGCGTAGAGAATTGGCAGGCGGACTTTCTCAGTCGCCAGACACTGGATCAGGGGGAATGGTCCCTACATCCAGAAGTGTTCCGCCAGATTTGCCACAAGTGGGGCACGCCAGATGTGGACCTCATGGCGTCTCGATTCAATCACAAGGTGAAAACTTTTGTGTGCAGGGCGAGAGACCCGCTGGCGGCCGCCACGGACGCGCTGGTAGCGCCTTGGTGTCGGTATCGACTTCTGTATGCGTTTCCTCCCATCAAGCTTCTACCGCGACTACTGCGCAGGGTGGAAACGGAGGGGATTCCGACAATCCTGGTGGCTCCGGATTGGCCTCGGCGTCCTTGGTACACTGACGTGGTGCGAATGGTGGCAAATGTTGTCTCAGGGACCCATCTTGCAGCCCTGCTTTACCCTCGCTGGCTTTGACGGCTTGGCTATTGAGTCCCAGGTGTTGAGGGATAGGGGTGTCGCTGACTCCGTGATCCCTACCATGCTTAAAGCGCGCAAGTGTACTTCGCACAAAATTTATCATCGCACCTGGAGGGCCTATATTGCTTGGTGCGAGGCGGGGGGTTGGAACCCCCGCTCTTATGTTGTGTCCCGGGTGCTGGCTTTTTTGCAGCAGGGCCTGGATAAAAAAGTTGGCATTGAGTACTCTCAAGGGTCAGATTTCGGCTCTGGTGATTCTCTTTCAGCGGCCTTTGGCGTCACATTCGTTGATTCGTACAGGGTGTACGCCATGTGGCTCCTCAGGTGAGGTCGCCTATGGCACCGTGGGATTTGAATTTGGTACTTTCTGTACTGCAGAAACCGCCATATGAGAAAATCAGCGATATTCCCTTGCAATTGCTGTCGCAGAAGGTGGCTTTCTTGTCGGCCATTACATCCGCTAGGCGGATATCTGAGCTGGCAGCGTTGTCCTGCAATTCTCCTTACTTGGTCCTTCACAAGGACAAGGTGGTCTTGCGCCCTTCTCCTTAGTTTCTACCGAAGGTGGTTTCTTCTTTTCACATTAATGAAGATATTGTTCTTCCTTCGTTATGTCCGCACCCATCGCATCCTAAGGAATTTGAGTTACATTCATTGGATGTCGTGAGGGCTTTGCGGGTGTATTTGGCATCTACAGCTTCCTTTCGGAAGTCTGACACATTGTGCTGACGGATGGTCCGCGCAAAGGATTGGCGGCCTCGTCGGCTACTGTTTGCCGTTGGATCAGACAGACCGTGACCCATGCGTATACTGTTTGGGGCAAGGTCCCCCCTTTTCCGGTCACGGCTCATTCCGCCAGGGCTGTTAGCACTTCCTGGGCTTTCAGACACCAGGCTTCGGTGTCACAGGTGTGCAAGGCGGCTACTTGGGCCTCGGTGTACGCGTTTACTAAGTTTTATAAAGTTGATGTGTCAGCATCTTCGGATGCTGCTTTTGGCCGTAAAGTTTTACAGGTGGCAGTGTAGGCGCGACTGGCGCCTCCTGAGAGGATTTTGTTTGGGTACAGTTGTTGTCGTTTACCCATCCCTCTTTACTGACACAGCTTTGGGACATCCCCACTTGTCAATGAAGGGCTGGCTGCGTGTCTCAGTGAACGTAAGAGAAAAAGGGATTTTTATTAAAACTTACCATAAAATACTTTTCTCTGAGTTCACTGACAGATGCAGCACCCGCCCCTCTGTAGTGCATTTGTACGGCTTGTTATGAACTGATATGCTAAGCAGAGCAGGGGGGTTATATGGGAGAGAGAGGACGGCCCCCTTGGAGGGGCCAGCTTGCTTTCTTTCTATTTGCCTAGTCAACTCCTAGTAGGATGTGCATATAACCCCACTTGTCAATGAAGGGCTGTGTCTGTCAGTGAACTCAGAGAAAAGGATTTTACGGTAAGTTTTAATAAAATCCCTTTATTTAATCTTTGTGACCCTGAAATAGAATTTGCATAATAATTTGGAACAGGGTGTAGTTGTCCAGTGGACAGATTCTCCCACCTGAGCTGTGGATCTTTGCAGCTCCTCCAGAGTTACCATGGGCCTCTTGGCTGCTTCCCTGATTAATGCTCTCCCTGGATGGCCATGTCTTGGTAGGTTTGCAGTTGTACTATACTCTTTCCATTTTCTGAAGATGGATTGAACAGTGCTCCATGAGATGTTCAAAGCTTGGGATATTTTTTTTATAGCCTAACCCTGCTTCACAACTTAATCCCTGACCTGTCTGGTGTGTTCCTTGGCCTTTATGATGCTGTTTGTTCACTAAGTTTCTCTAACAGTGGTTCTCAACCCTGTCTTCGGGAACCCCCAACAGGCCATGTTTGCAGGTTTTGCTTTATCTTACACAGGTGCTTTAAATCAACAATGGCTTGATATTTTGGACAGCTATTTTATCTAGGAAAAATTCCCAAAACCTGGCCTTTTGGGGGTACTTGAGGATAGATTTGAGAACCACTACTCTTAACACAGTGGCTCTCAACCCTGTCAAGTACCCCCCAACAGGCCATGTTTGCAGGGTTTCCTTTATCTTGCACAGATGCTTTAAATCAAAGTCAATGGCTTGGTATTTTGGACAGCTATTTTATCTGAGAGAAATTCCCAAAACATGGCCTGTTGGAGATACTTGAGGACAGGGTTGAGAACCACTGCTCTAACAAACCTCTAAGGGCTTCACGGAACAGCTGTATTTTATACTGAGATTAATTTACACACAGGTGGACTCTATTTACTAATTGGGTGACTTCTGAAGGCAACTAGGGCTTCCACTAGGGCTGAATATAAATGCATGCCACACTTTTCAGATATTTATTTGTAAAAAAAAATTTGAAAACCACTCATCACTTTCCTTCCACTTCACAATTATGTGCTACTTTGTATTGGTCTATCGCATTAAAACCCCAATAAAATACATTTACAACCAAAAATGTAACAGGACAAAATGTGGAAAATTTCAAGCGGTATGAATACTTTTTCAAGGCCCTGTACATGCTCGAGTTGCCGCATAAACTGGAAAGCGAACCTTTTATAACCTTAGAAGGGAGAGATTACTAGGATGCCGTTTTCGGAAGTGCATTATTATTTTAAAATATCCTTATGGAGATCTCTGTTTTTTTTTTTTTTTTTAAAACTGGGTAAACCATAAATATTATTATAGAAATATATTTTAGTAATCGTTTAGTATAAATGCCATCCAGTTCCATCATCCTCTTTGTTCTACCCATCACTTTTGTGTGTGTGCTGCCTTTTTTATTTTTTTTATTTTTATTTTTTACTACATATGTGCTTTAAGGCTTATGAGTATACAACTGTTATCTTATTTTTTACCTTCATATGTCAGGCATGTCTTGAGTTGAAAGAGTATGAAAAGGCTCGTACATTTCTTTTAAGAGCTCAGAGGTTGCAGCCGTTTAACTGTGAAATTAACGGTGAATTGAAAAGACTGTCAAGGTATTTATTTTTTTTATATATAAATTTGTAAGCTTTAAAGCTGATTTCATTTTAGATTTTAACTTGTAATTCTTGTTATGTATTTATTAACCTCTCCTGCCTGCCTGGTCAATCTTCATTCTAGTTATGTATTTATTAACCTCTCCTGCCTGCCATCTGTATATAAACTCTACACAGCCCAATGTTTCATGTGTTTCTATTTAAAGTATTTAATCGCAGAACCTTTGCTGGCCACTGTTTCTATTTTAGTGCTGTATCTGACAGCGGCTCTGTCAGATATAGCAATCGGGAACCAATCACCAGAAGGAGGTACTTCGACAGAAGCTTTTATGGCAATAGCACACCTATTTAAAAAAATACATTAAAAAAAATTATAAGTTGTGCAGATAAACTGCCTTTGAGTCGAAGACTGGGTAAAGCAAGGAGCATCCTTTTAGGGCCCATTCACACCGTTAATGAGTAGCATGTTAGGCAGCTCATTCATTTGAATAGACTGCCTGATGCACCAAAAAGGCGCCTGTTCTATTTCTGGCAGTTGGCTGCACTGCAACTCACATGAGTGCATAGTTTTGGGTTTCAACGCATATCAGTCGGCAAGGGATACCTTTCAGGACCTGATGACGCTACTGAGCAGAGCGTGTTCCGGGGGGAGCTGAGGCAGTGATGTCCTCATACACGACCGCAGTCCGGAGTGGTGTGGAACGCAATATAGTTTTGCCGCTTACGTCATATTATTACTATTGATTTACACGAAGCACAGAGGTCTTTTATACAAGTTATTTAAGTGACTGCATTTTTTTCACATTTTGTTCATTTGACAGTTTATAACGAAAAATCTTTTTCCATACATCCCAGGACACAGAATATCCTCATCTCCATTACCAAAGAATTATGCTGCCACCTTCACGTGATTAGATACTGGCAATAAGACAGGAAATCCTTTTCCCAGGCATAATCCCTTCTGTTAGGCAAGGGATGGTCATGTCTGTGCAGTCTCTGCACTAAAGCATAGCTAGCTTCTCAACGGTTTCATTTGGTATTAGGAAACTGACATTTTCCAGATCCATCTCCTTAAGGATTTTCTACACTCAGAGGAATGGTACCTAGCCCGACTATGGAAACTCGGGAATGGCGTGTAATGTTGCCTGGGAAACCCCCCTGCACTATGATATATTGCTTTGAGGACTGGTAGGGTGCTATATACTTCAAGGCCTTTGTGCCAGAGCCCATCGTGATGGGTGAAGTATGGATCCCCCTTGGGAATCCTGAGGCATGGAATGGGTGGGTGCCTTAGCAATAACCTTGCTGGTACCCTTTTGCCTTCTGTTTGGTGCACCACAACCCCCCTCCCCAGGAATGACGGGGAAAAATGTTGGTGGCCTTTACACCATCTTCTATTGTGTTCTTTTGCTGTAATGGGCTCCTGGGCCGCCCTAAAAGCTACATAAATGTAGAGGGGCATAGAATGGGTCAGTGCCTTGGAAGTATCCCTGCTGTAGCATGTCTTCTGTCTGGTGCACTACAGCCCCCCTCCCCAGGAAGGATGTGGGAAAAATGTTTGTGGCCTTTACACTTTTTTTTTTTATTGTGTAATTTCATTACATGTGGATATTGTGTTCCATGTGGATTTGCATCACTCCACCGATCTGGTAAGGCTACTTTTGGGGCATCTTCCTCCAGTTCCTTGTGACAAAGGAGGAATTCTCATCTGTTATTGCTGAGTACAGCAGCAGATTTCTGGAATACTTGCTGGCTTTAATTACCTTGGTCTCAAGCGAAAGTGTTCCTCCCTCCCCTCACCTTTTCTGTTAAGAGGAGAAACAAGTGGAGGATAAGTTAAGCTAAAGCAGTGGTTCTCAACTCCGGTCCTCGGGACCCTCTAACAGGCCAGGTTTGCAGGATAACTGAAATACATCACAGGTGATATCATTTGCTGCTCAGTGATTGCAGTATTCTAGTCTGCATCTCCCCAAGGCAATACTTAAAATCTGACCTGTTAGTGGGTCCTGAGGACCGGAGCAACTCTT
>BLSH010495979.1:436609-448058 GCA_018402905.1 Glandirana rugosa | reverse complement strand
CATCTCCTCATGACGGCGCCCTATCAGTCGGTTCCGTTTCGGACATCAAACCATATGCTAAGAGGTTGTAACCAGCGGTTTTCCCAACATCCCGGGTCGTATGTACATTCTCCAAGGATACACGTACCGTGTGGTGGTCGTGTTTCGTAAGAATACCTTTATCGAACTGATTGTGTCTACCTTAAGACATGGTAGACCACTGTTAAAACGTTTTATAGCGATAAGACTGAGGATTGACAACATTACCGCTGAATAGGGAACAACTCTGGAGATACGGACCGGACATATTCGTCTATACTAGTGGCGTCTGTCAAGAATAGTCTATCACTGAGTGCTGATAAGAACTGTCTGCGGTGATCATATCTGCTTATACAGGCCAGGCATAGAGGTCTCAACAAGGGATAAGTCGCCATTACAACAGTTAGGAGTCAGAATAGCGATATTTTGCAAAATTGTCACCAGATGGTACAGAATTCCATCTGTGTTAGTCAAGCTATTTCCATAAGAATGCTTTGTGCTGGTGGTGTGCCATGCACATAGGAACCTCTTACATGTATGCTGGGCCCTACAACCCTTTTGGCGACCAATGTTGGAGAATCGTATACCAAACTACAGGCTTTGCCTTGGCTGACTATCCCGCGGCAGTACTCCTCTACTTGACCACAATGTCTTGTAAGAGGTATAAAAAATCTTTGCTGATTCAGTTATTGAATGCGGCAAAAGCATGTATCTCCAGTTCCTGGAAAAACGCAATCCCTCCAACTCTGAGATAATGGTTTACCAGGGTGAAATGATTTTTTTCTGAGATGGAAGAACTGTTTAGCAGGGTGAACAGTTTTCAAGAGATGGAAGAACTAACAGCGGCCTTTGCAGACAAGCTTTCAGACCTTAACAAAAAATGGTACTATTGGAGTGAATTCAAATATTCCTCTAGATACCAGTGACTGCTTTGAAAAGCTAGGTCTCCTACCTGCAGTTGAAGACCTCTGTGTTTATCCCATATCCGATCAGAAATGGACTGCTTGAGGAAGCTATGTTTTGCACTTAACTCTAAATTGTATGGGAACAAATACCAGGCCACAGCCTTTCTTTTTATCCCTTTTCCCATCTTCACAATTCCTCCCACCCTTCCCTCCTTTTCTACATATTCTGCCCAACACTATACTTATTTGTTGTGAATACTCCCTAGTTTGGAGACACCATAAAATTGTTGGACGCAATGTGACCCTTTTAAAATAAAGAATGCTGTTCTCCCACTCCCTGGTCACAGTGCCCTTGCTGTCCTCTCCTCCTGCTCACTAATCACACAGTACCTGGCTGCTCTCACGTCTTGCTCTTTTTCACCGACCACACAGCCCCTGGCATCCCCTCCTCTTGCTCACTAATCATACTGCCCTTAGCGTGCTCACTCATTGCATAGTCCTTTGTGTCCTTGGTATGCAGTGCCCCAGTCACAATACCTCAGTACTCACAGCACCCCAGTCACTCACGATGTCCCAGCCACTCTGTGTCTCAGTCTTACTGCTAGGGTCCCACACCGCTGTCACTCTGCTCCAGCATCTCCCGCTCTCCCTGCTCAACAGCTTAGCCTGCGCTTCCAGCGTCTCCCACTCTCCCCACTCAGCAGAGCTCAGCTGCGCTTCAAGTGTCCCCTGCTCTCTGACTGCAGTGAGTGATAAGTCCACAACATGGTTGCTCTCAAACTCCCAGATAGGGAGTTACCCATTTCTCCTGTACTAAAGTAGCAATTTCCAGTGACCTCCTCAAAGGTGCCTCTTTTTCTCTTTCGTTCATCGACAGGCACAGCAACTCTTAGGACTAAGTGGTTATACTGCCCTCTTCAGGAGTTTACTAGGCAGAACAGGCAGTTCTAACAGCAAAAAAGAACAGTAACAGACACAGCCCCTCCCAGGGGGCAGTCCCCACTGGCCGATAACCCCACACCCAGCTCTGCTAACTCAGTTTTCTCTGCCTAGTGCAAGGAGTTAGACCTAGGCTCCCTGTTGGGATCTGTGGTACCTCTCTGGGCCACTTCGGCTGTCTGGAGACAGCCTCACAGATGAAGACTTCAATCAAGCAGCCGTGCTGGGCAACAGGCTGGGTCTCGGACCCAGGTACTCTCCCCAGCCGGCCATCACGCGTTAGACCGGATGCTTCGCGCTGGGTCGACCGCGACAAACACCGACCGGACGGGATGGCCCTCCCCATTCCGAAGCGTTTCGCTGTGCGTTATCCCTTTGAGGATAGATTATTGAAGGAGTGGGCATCACCTCCTGTGGTTGATTCCCCCCCCCCCGTGTCCCGGTGGCAGGTACGCCGTCCTTTAAGGACCCGGCTGACAGGAAGGCTGAAGCTTGCATCAGATCCCGATTTGTTCTAATGGGGTCTGCCATGCGGCCCATTGTGGCCTCTGCGCTGGTGTTGCAAAAGCACACAGTGTGGGCGAAGCTGCTACACAGCGAGTTGTGCAAGATGCAGGCATCTCCTGAGTGTGTGCATCTTGCAGATCGCATGATCCAAGGGGCTCAGTATCTGTGCGATGCAGCCCTGGACACGGCCCCCCTGATATCCAAGGCGTCCGCGGTCTCGGTGAAGGCCCTGGCGGACTTGCCTTTCCAGGGGGTGCGGCTCTTCGGTGACCCCTTGGATGAGATGATCAAAGATCTCACGGGAGGGAAGGGCACCTTTATCCCGGAGTCTAGGAGGAGTTCGGACTCCCGTCGCCGACAGGGCCCCCCCTTTCCGGCCCATAGGTGGCCTTTTCGTCCTTTCCGTTCCTCGGGCAAGGGTTCACAGTCCACTAAGGCCCCCGCGGGTGGTCCGAAGCGTTCCTGGCCACGTAAGCGCCTCAAGCCAGAGTACAAGGCTTCTCTGCATGAAGGGTTGCCCCTGTTCGGGTAGGGGGATGTCTCCTGGGATTTGCAGGCAGGTGGTCCTCTCACATCTCGGACCGCTGGGTGCTTGAGGTGGTCTCCTCGGGGTGCAGCATAGAATCCCGTTCCCGCCCCCCAGACAGGTTCTTTGCCTCCAACCTGCAGCTGCCTGCGGGCCCTGTTCGAGGCTGTGCAAAACCTGCTGGGTCAAGAGGTGATTGTTCCAGTTCCAAACGTTCCCAAGGGCTTTATTCCAACCTTTTCGTGGTTCCGAAGGAGGACGGGGTTCGTCCCATCATGGACGTGAAGGACCTCAAGTTTGTGTGGGTCCGCCGGTTTCGGATGGAGTCGGTCAGCTCGATAGTGGCGGCCTCTGCACCAGGGCGATTTCCTGGCCTCCTTCGCCATCAAGGATTCATACTTGCAGGTTCCCATCTGCGCCCAGCACCAGTGCTTCCTGCGCTTTGTGGTTGGGGAGGATCACGACCAGTTCGTGGCCCTCCCATTTGACCTGGCTTTGGCGCCTCGGGTTTTCACCAAACTGCCGGCACCGGTTCTGGCTCTGCTGAGGCAGAGGGGCATTGCGGTGGTGGCGTATCTGGACGACCACCTCCTGCGAGCGGAGTTGGCTCCAGCGCTCAGGGACAATGTGACGATCACTCTGCAGGAGTTCGAATGGGTGATCAACCGCCCAAAGTCGGTTCTGATTCCATCTCACCGCCTGGAATATCTGGGGCTGATCCTGGATGCAGCCCAGGCAAAGGTTTTTTCCTTCCCCCAACCAAGCGGCGGACGCTTCAGTCGGCGGTACAGTCCCTGCTGTCCCAGAAATGGGGCCCTGGGCCTAATGGTAGCCTCCTTCGATGCGGTCCCTTATGCTCAGTATCACACCCGGGTTCTGCAATGGGAGATTCTCCTGAGAGGGGACGGGTCCCCATCTTCCCTGGATCGGGTGGTCAGGATGGACCACCAAGTAAGGGCCTCACTTCTCTGGTGGATGCAGTCCCCGGCTCTCGGTCGGGGAAGTCCTTCCTCCCCCTTCACTGATAAGGCTGGGGTGAAGTCCTGGGGCTGCTCTCAGCCCAGGGACGGTGGGGAATTGCGGGCGATTTGGTGCTGCCTTTCCCATTGGACGTCGAGACTACACGGGTGCCCTGTCAGGATTCAGTTGGACGATGCAACGGCTGTGGCATACATGAACCACCAGGGCGGGACGAGAAGCTCGGCTGCGGCCTCGGAGGTAGCTCCCGTCCTGCGGTGGGCAGAAAGCCACATTCCTGCAATCTCTACTACACATACCGGGCGTAGAAAATTGGCAGGCGGACTATCTCAGTCGTTAGCGCCTGGACCAGGGAGAGTGGTCCCTGTACCTGGATGTGTTTCATCAGAGTTGTCCAAGATGGGGCATCCCAGACGTGGACTTACTAGCATCCCGTCTCAGTCTGAAGGTGTGGACCTTCGTGAGCAGGACACGGGACCCCCTGGTGGTCGTGGCAGATGCTCTTGTAGCTCCGTGGGCCCGGTATCGGCTCATCTATGCCCCTCCTCCTCTGAAACTGTTTCCGCGCCTTCTGCGCAGAATAGAAGCGGAGGGTATCCTAACCATTCTGGTAGCTCCGGATTAGCCAGGGCGTCCTTGGTACGCAGACGTGGTACAGATGGTGGTGGACATTCCCTTCGCGAGGATCTTCTGTCCAGGGACCCATCCTGCACCCTGCTTTACCCTCTCTGGCTTTAATGGCCTGGCTATTGAATCCCAGGTGTTGAGGGATCGAGGGGTCTCGGACTCGGTGATTCCTACCATGTTGAAGGCTTGTAAGGCCACTTCGCGTACGATTTACCACCGCATCTGGAAGGCTTACATTGCCTGGTGCGAAGCCGGGGGGGGTGGAAACCTCGTACCTTCTTGGTGTCTCGGGTTCTGGCCTTCCTGTAGAAGGGCCTCGACCAGAAACTGGCATTGAGCACTATCAAGGTTCAGGTTTCTGCTCTGGCGATCTTTTTTTCAGCGTCCTTTGGTGACACCATTCATTGATTTGTACTTTTCATGCAGGGGGTTAGGCATGTCGCCCCCCCAGGTACGGTCACCTTTGGCGCCATGGGACCTCAATTTGGTCCTCTCGGATCTTCAGAAGCCGCTTTTTTGTCAATATCAGGGAAGTCTCTCTGCTGTTGCTTTTGCAGGAAGTGGCTTTCCTGATGGCTATCACATCTGCCCGACGGGTGTCTGAGTTGGCGGCTCTGTCTTGTAGGTCTCCTTATCTGGTCCTACATAAGGATAAGGCAGTCTTGCTCCTGTCACCTTCTTTTTTGCCAAGGGTGGTGTCATCTTTCCATATCAAGGAGGACATTGTCCTTCCTTCGTTTTGCCCATGCCCGTCTCACCCTAAGGAGGTCGCTTTGCACTCCCTGGATGTTGTTCGGGCCCTGCGGGTGTATCTGGCGTCCACAGCCTCCTTTTCGGAGGTCAAACGCTCTTTTGTCATGGTGGATGGCCCACGTAAAGGTTTGGCGGCCTCTATCTCACGTTAGATTAGACAGGCGGTGTCCCGAGCCTATGCTGTTCGGGGTCTGCAGCCTCTCTTTCCAGTTACGGCTCACTCTTCCAAGGCGATTAGCACTTCCTGGGCTTTTCAACATAAGGCGTCTGTGTCTAAAGTGTGCAAGGCGGCTACTTGGACCTCTGTGGACACCTTCTCAAGGTTTTACAAAGTTGATGTTTTTAGCATCCTCGGATGGCCGCAAAGTTTTGCAGGTGAGACAGGTGTGGTTCCTCACCGAGGGTTCATTTGGGTGTTGTTCTGTTACCCACCCCTCATTTTTGGCACTGCTTTTGGATGTCCCACTTAGTCCTAAGAGTTGCTGTGCCTGTCGACGAACGAAAGAGAAAACGGGATTTTTTTGACGTACCGTAAAATGCCTTTCTCTGAGTTCGTTGACAGTGACAGCACCCACCCCTCTGATGTTGCACTGCTTGTTACAAACTGAGCTAGCAGAGCTGGGTGTGGGGTTATCGGCCAGTGGGGACTGCCCCCTGGGAGGGGCTGTGTCTGTTACTGTTCTTTTTTGCTGTTAAAACTGCCTGTTCTGCCTAGTAAACTCCTGAAGAGGGCAGTATAACTACTTAGTCCTAAGAGTTGCTGTGCCTGTCGATGAACTCAGAGAAAGGGATTTTACAGGAAGTCAAAAAAATCAATTTTTTTCCACCTTCCCTTGGTCCAACTCAGGCCCTCTGCTATTATGGGTTTTGTTTCTGGCCTTGCCTGTGCACCTGACCCTTAGGATTTCCAGGACAGTTTTTTTTGTACTCCAGTGGACACTAGGTACTGCTATGTCTTCACAATCAAGGGCGAGTAGGACTTTTTGCTGCATCAAGAGAGGTAGCCTGGTTCCGCAGGTCTCTGTTCTAGTCGCGCTGAAACCCTTTAAAGACCATATCTTAGAAACCTGTTCTTCCCAACTCGTGGTTTTTAGACATGGAGAAGAGATTCATGCACTGAGGGCTGTCTCAAACTCTGTGCTGCAGGTAAAGAACATCAGAGGAGGGCCCTGTGTCTCCCTGGGCTATTTCCAGGCAGAACACACCGCTCTCCTGGTGCAGGTATCCTCCATCAGTAACAGAAAATGCTTAAGGATTCTGTGGGACCTGTCCACCTGGGATTAAGCCTCTCTTCTTTGGCTGATCTGCAGATCTGGGAATAAGGACCTACTTGCACTGTTCCCTGTTCTGGATTCACTCAGGTGAATAGTCTTTGTTGTCTTGATATGTCTCTTCTTTCTTGTTCTGTGGTTGCTGTTGCTTTCTGGGATCTGTGGAGTCTGGAGCATTCATAATCCTGTGGTTATTGAAGTCAAAGTTAGACCGGGTTCAATTTCAGCAGGATTCCGCTTAGGGCTTTCCCAAAGTTGTTCTTGTGTACTGGTGAGTGCGCCCAGCTTCATCCTCCAGCTACAACAGGGGTGTGCCCCTCTCATCAGTTTATGGTTATGTTCTAACCTCTATTCCTCCTATCATTGTGGTTTTCTACGCACCTTGCCCATTCAGATATGCTGAGTCCGTGGAATCAAATGCTGGTTGCAGGGGCCATTTTCACACTGTTCTCAGGTTGTGCTTTTCTTCAGGTTTCTTCTTGGTAAGTCTTACAGCAGCATGATTGTCTCTCTTCTTACAATCTCTTGCGGTACAGAGTTCTCATTTTCTCTTACGTTCATTGACAGACACAGCCTCTATTCATGACACGTGGGTTATGTACCTTTTACTAGAAGTAGACTAGGCAGAGCGAAAGTTCAGAAAGCAAAGCTGGCCCCTCCCAGGGGGCCATCCTTACTCAGCACATAACCCCTCAGCCCTGCATAGCATATCAGTTTTCTTCTGCCTAGTGCAAGGAGTTAGACCTGGTTCCCTGCTGGGAACTGCGGTTCCCCTAAAGTCTTTTCTTTTTTCATTTATTCTTTTTTGCACAAGCCTTCTGATGAAGACTGCAATCAAGTAGCTGACTGGGGACCATGCGGATATTCATAGGTCCTGCCATTTCCTCAGCACAGCCGGCGGATGCGAGCCACCCTTAGCACTGGCGGGGTCCGCCGCATTCCTGCCCGTTCCGTGCGGCCGGTGGCTTAAACATCCCACCTTGCGTACCCAGTGTCCAGGCTATGGCTTGTTCCAGGGGTCGCTTGGCCAGCAGCATCCCTCCCTGCCTGGGGGGAGATAGGTCTGCATCGGGTGGCTACCCGCTACGCCCGTTTGGATGGGTGAGTGACACCCACCTTCTCCCTGGGGCACAGGGGGGGCGACTAGTGGTGCCTGTTCCGGTGGGGGGTACAGGCCCACTGGTCCCTGTCATGTCCTTCCTTCCCTCCCCCCCTCACGCCAGCCCGCCCTACGACCTGCCCGCTCCGCTTCTAACCGTCACTCTGCCGCTCACCTGTTGCAACCGCTCGGACCGCCTTGCTCGAATGCCATGCGGCCACCACCATTTTCCCGGAGCCGCGGTCGCGGCCATTTTGGAGGTGTTTTGGCCTCTTGTGTTTGTCGGCCATTTTTGGTTGGTCTCCCTGTATGGGAGTCTTTCCATGTGCTTTGGCGCCATACCTTCTGGGAACGCCGCGGCAGCAACATCAGCCGCTCGACAGATCGCAGCTCAGCACGCAGTGGCATTGGCAGACAGTGGCAGTCTCCTTTTGGCACAGGGTTCCGCAAGTATTGCTGGCTTTCTCCCTGGGGTGCAGGATGGGCGGTGCTGAATCCTACTGGGCAGTCCTGAGCCTTTGCAGGGGGTGGCACTGTGGGGGTGATGGCTGGTAGGTCTCACAAGTGTGCTGGCGGTGGCACAATGGCGGCTGAACCGACAGTTGCTTCTCTGGAGGGGTCCACAGAAGCACAGGCCGCGCTGGGACCTCTGGTTCCCCTAGAACAGTTAACCTCCATCTTGGAGGAGTTTTTCACCCGGGGGAATCGTACAGGTGTAGGGCGGGGCCCTAAGAAGCGTCCCCCTCCCCCGCAATCCTCTGAGGAGGACTCTGAACCGGAAGGGGGCTCTGGAGTCACGGGGACCCCCATGGAGCTCTTGGACGGAGAACTGGAGCCTTCAGATGGAGAGGACCAGGGGGCCTTGGTGGCGCGCGACAAGGCGCTGGTGCACGCCCTGGTCGCAGCCGTCCGTAATTCACTACACCTGGATCAGGCTGGAAAGGCACAGGCGTCTGCCTATACTTTTGGGTCCAAGAAGCCCTCCCGGGCTCCTAAGGTTTTTCCCTACCTCCAGTATTTTGACCAGTATGTGTATAAGGAATGGAAACGTCCGCTGAATTCCTTTACCCTGCCAAAAGGTTTTTCTGTGCGCTATCCCTTTTGAGGACAGCCTGTTACAGAAATGGGTCTCCCCCGGGGTGGATCTGCCAGTGGCCCGCCTGAACAAGGCGACAACTATTCCCCTAGAGGGGTCTCCCTCTTTTAGGGCGGCCGATAGGCGGATGGAAGCAGTGTCCAAGTCACACTTTTTGGTGGCGGGGGCAGCCATGCGACCGGCTTTGGCGTCTGTCATGGTAGCTCAGTCGCTCACGAAGTGAGTCCGGGCAGCGAGCAGACCACCTGGTGCAAGGGCTCCGTTATCTTTGTGACGCAGCTCTGGACTTGGTACCGATGTCAAAAATGTTGGTTTTTGCAATCATCAGGCGCCTGCTGTGGCTGCGACGCTGGTCGGGTGACCACGCGTCCAAGAAAGGTCTCACTGATCTTCACCTTTCGAGGTGGCCGACTATTTGGACCCCAATTGGATGAAATCATTAAGGATTTCACTGGGGGGAGGAGTACGTTCCTTCCCTTACGCAAGCGGCGTGACCAGCGCCGCAAACAGGGGCAGAAACATTTTTTTCGTGCGCCCGGTCAGGCGATCAGGAACTCCAGGCCCGGCAAGTCTGCCTCGGGCTCTGGTAAGCGTCCCTGGCAACGCAAGCCCAAAAAGACGGAGGATAAGTCCTCCTCCGCATGATGGGTTGCCCCCGCCCAAATCTCGGGTGGGGGGGCCGACTTCTGGGGTTTGCGGACCCATGGACCGCCCGCATCTCTGACCGGTGGGTCTTGTCCTCCGGGTACAAGATGGAGTTCAGCACCCGGCCCCTGGACAGGTTCTTCCCGTCAAATTTAAGGCTCCCTCCGGAGTGCCGGCTAGGTCGATGTCCGAGCAGGGGGTGATTGTGCCAGTCCCTCCGGCGGAGAGATTCTGCGGCTTCTATTCAAACCTCTTTGTGGTACCAAAGAAGGGGAGGGGGGCCAGGCCGGTTCTTGACTTAAAAGCGCTCAATCACTTTGTGAAGAAGCGCAAATTCAGGATGGAATCAGTCCGTTCGGTTGTGGCCGCCCTGCACCAAGGGGATTGACTGGCGTCCCTGGACATCAAAGACGCATATCTGCACGTTCCCAGCGCTTCCTGCGCTTTGCTGTAGGGGACTTTCATTACCAGTTTGTGGCTCTCCCCTTCGGCGTGTGTTCACCAAGTTACTGGCCCCAGTGCTCGCTCTGCTGCGACAGAGGGGCATTGCTGTGGTAGCCTACCTGGACGATCTCCTCCTCCTGCGCGCGGAGTCAGCTCAGGCTCTGGAGGACAATGTTACTGTCACCCTGACCTCACTGTGGGACTTCGGTTGGCTGATCAACCTACAGAAGTCGACATTGACCCTGTCCTGTCGCCTCGAATATCTGGGGCTGACACTGGACACTGTTGGCCGTTGGTCGACGCAGGAGTCTTGACTTCCGATCAGTGTGTTGGAACTGAGGGCGATCAAGCTCTGTCTCTTCCGCTGGTCGGCGAGGCTACACGGCCTCCCGGTTCGGGTTCAGTCGGACAACACCACGGCTGTGGCGTATGTGAACAATCAAAGCGGAAAAAAGCTCGGCAGCAGCGGCAGAGGCAGCCCACATCCTAAAGTGGGCAGAGCTTCACGTGCCGGCAATCTCTGCCATCTACATTCCGGGTGTAGAAAATTGGAAGACGGACTTCCTAAGTCGCCAAAAGCTGGACCAGGGAGAGTGGTCCTGCATCCAGAGGTCTTTCGCCAGATTTGCGAAAGGTGGGGCACGCCAGATGTGGATCTCCTGGCATCCAGATTCAATCACAAGGTGAAGACCTTCGTGAGCAGGTCAAGGGACCCGTTGGCGGCAGCCACGGATGCTCTGGTGGTCCAGGTCCAGGCTTCTGTATGCCTTTCCTCCTCTCAAGCTTCTACCGCGGTTGCTGCGCAGGATAGAAGTGGAGGGAATCCCGACAATCCTGGTGGCTCAGGATTGGCCTTGGCGCCCTTGGTACGCCGATGTGGTGCGGATGGTAACAGACGTTCACTGGCGACTCCCTCTTCGCGAAGATCTACTGTCACAGGGCTCCATCTTGCACCCTGCTTTTCCCTCACTGGCTTTGACGGTATGGCTATTGAGTCCCTTGTGTTGAGGGACAGGGGGGTCTCTGAGTCAGTGATCCCCACTATGCTTAAGGCGCGCAAGTGTACTTAGAGCAAGATCTATCATCGCACCTGGAAGGCCTATATTGCCTGGTGCGAGTCGGGGGGTTGGAACCCCCGTTCCTTTGCAGTTGCTCCGGTGCTGGCCTTTCTTCAACAAGGCCTGGACCAAAATTTGGCTTTGAGCACCCTCAAGGGCCAGATCTCCGCTCTGGCGATTGTTTCAGCGTCCCTTGGCGACGCATTCTTTGATCCGTACATTTGTACAGGGTGTACGTCATGTGGCTCCTCAGGTACGGTCGCCCATGGCGCCGTGGAATCTAAACTTGGTACTTTCTGTCCTGCAGAAACCGCCTTATGAGAAGATCAGGGATATTCCCTTACAATTGCGGTCTCAGAAGGTCGCCTTCTTGGTGGCTATCACATCCGCTAGGCGGGTGTCTGAATTGGCAGCTTTGTCGTGTAGGTCTCCTTATTTGGTCCTACATAAGGATAAGGCGGTGCTGCGCCCGTCTCCTTCGTTCCTTCCGAAGGTAGTATCCTCTTTTCACTCTAATGAGGACATTGTCCTCCCTTCCTTGTGTCCGCACCCGTCTCACCCTAAGGAGATTGCTTTGTATTCC
>BLSH010495979.1:391284-403008 GCA_018402905.1 Glandirana rugosa | reverse complement strand
GACTTCCTTATCTTCCCTGACTAGGGGATTGCAAATGCCTCGCTAACGACGCGAGGGAGAACGGGGTCCGGTCCAAGAGACTAAAAAAACACCACCTCTCCCGTGTGTCCTACGGACGATGGGCACCCGGTTGCCCTCGAGGAGGTGCGTGTAAGTAGAAATCTGACGACTTAAAAGCCCTATCTCTGGATCATGATGCACTCCGGTCCTTCCAACTCCTCGATGCAGTACTCCCTCGGTCTGACTACTATAAAGGCCTGATGAGGTAACTTTGGGTCTTCGAGGCCTCCAGGAAACTGGTGCACTTTAACTTGGAAGCGTTGAATCGCTCCGTAAACGTTAGGGGATCAGTCCCTTCTATTCCTTCAGGGAGGCCCACAATACGGAGGTTGTTCCTCCTATTGCGATTTTCTGCATCCTCCGCACGTCCCTCCGGGGCCCTCACTTTAGTGCGGAGTAAATGAATAGAGGCAGTGTGTTCCTGGAGAGTGTCCTCTGCATCTCCCACGCGGCGTTCTGCCTCTGTAAGGCGAGCGCGGAACCCATCCATATCCCTTCGGATGAAGCCGACATCCATCTGCACCGATTCAAGCCTGCTAGTGAGGGCAGTCTGGCAGGTGTTGATGGCTAGCATTAGTGCATCAAACTGAGATTGTTCACCCAGTCCCAGGCCGCCATCCTGAGTCTGAGAAGCCATGTTGTGGCCTGCAGTAGAAAGTGCCGGGGATGCCTGTGCTGCAGTAGAAAGTGCTCCCGCCCGGAGGGGTGACGGGGATGCCTGTCCTGGCTTTTTCTTTTTCTGCGAGGAGCGGGTGCCGTGAGAAACCCCAAACCTTCCTCTGAACATACCTCGCTCCCTGAAGGTATCCACCACCTCAGGATCCAAGATTGAGGGCCACAACAGCAGGGAAAGACATAAAAAACCGAGGGTTATGTAGGAGCTCCTCAGCTACACATCCACTCCGTCGGCCATCTTGGACACGCAGTAAATCATCTTTATCACGCTTTTCCTACCTAGCCACGAATGCGCAAGGTGAGTCCATTTATGTAGGTCAGATCTAATGGAGTTCAACAGTGGAATATAATTTGCTCTAAATAGGTGTGAGGGAGATACCCAAATAATTCAGTGTGGATGGTTTCCACGGGAAGGGTAAGGAGCGCTTCAATTGAGAGGCTAATGATTCAGGGATCGAGATGTTCAGAATTTCAGATTTCGTCGGGTTAATAAGAAAGTTAGAGATTTCGCCGTATGTCCTAAAGGCCTGTAAAAGATTTGGGATACTGATCAGGGGTTGTTGGATGTAGAACAAAATGTTATCAGCATATGCCGCAAATTTATGTTCCCTCTGCCTCACTCGTACACCATATATGTCAGGGTTTTGTCTGATGATTGATAGAAGCGGCTCCAGAGAAAGAGCAAAAAGTATCGGGGAGAGCGGGCCCTTGTCTGGTGCCATTGAACAGGGTGAACGATTCACTCAGTGTCCCGTTAATACGGAGTTGGGCTGTGGGGTGGTTATATATAGCCGCTATCATTTGTTGCATTTTGGGTCCTATGCCAAAGGATTCAATGGTTGCCAGTAGGTAGTCCCAGCCCACCCTATCGAATGCTTTTTCGGCATCCGTAGACAATAACAGGGTGGGCTGGGACATCGATCTGACGTACGATATCAGGGCTGTCGTTCTCAGGGAGTTATCTCGGGCTTCGCGACCCGGGATAAAACCACATTGGTCTTGGGAGATTAGCTGAGGGATAAATGGGAGAAGCCTGTTAGCCAGTACTTTTGTGTATAATTTAACGTCTATATTTAGTAGAGATATGGGATGATAGCTACTACACAAACTTGGGTCTTTCCCGGTCTTGGGTAATATGGTAATGTGGGCATGTAGGGTTTCCGGTCGGAGGTGGTCGCCGCTCACTGTTTTATTTACATATTTAGCCAGATGGGGTATTAAGATTTCGGAAAATGTGTGATAATATGCGACCGTGAGGCCATCCGGGCCAGGGGCCTTACCAGCTGCCATTGATTTCAACGCCGTAGAGAGCTCATGAGCCGAGATGTCAGTCTCTAGAGCCTCTAGGGTAGCCTCAGCAGGTTAGCCTGTGCTAAGTACTGAGAAATTTTCCTAGCTCGCTCGTTGGGATCACCTATACTGTCGGGAACATGATATAATTGTTGGTAAAACACATGAAATTCCTTGGCAATTGCTTTGGTCACGTTAACCACTTCCCCTGTAGGGGTTTTAATTTTGGGGATGAAAGTGGCCGATTTCTTTTGTTGCAGTGAGCAAGCCAATAATTTTCCTGATCTGTTGCCCCATTCATAAAATTTCTGGGATATTATTCTATACGTATTCTTCTGTTCTACTTGGAAAATGTCTTTTAGTTCTTCACGTTTCAATGTCAGGGAATGTAGAAGCAAGGGGGAGTTATTTGTTTTGTGGTTTCTTTCTAGGTCTGCTATCTCTTTAATTAGCTGGAACTGTCTATTAAGTCTAGCTTTCTTTTTCCTTGAGCCCAACTCGATTAGTTTACCCCTCACATAGGCCTTATGGGCTTCCCATATTATTCCCGGGGAAATCTTGGAGGTGGAATTTTCCCTAAAATACGTTAATATCTCTTCAGCGATAGATTTTTTGTCCAGTTCCTCACGTAGCAAAGTATCGTTAAGTTTCCAGCTGTTGGGTCTGCATGGGAGGTCAGGCACCCGGATGGTGAGACATACCGGGGCATGGTCTGAGTACACCATTGGGTCGATATTCGTATTAGCCACTAACTCTAAATGGTGGTGGTCAATAAAGATATAATCAATTCTCGAGTAAGAGTCATGCAAATTAGAGTAGTGAGTGAAGTCTCTTACCGATGGGTGTCCCAACCTCCAGGTATCCATCAGCTGGAATTCTATTAGGCGTTTACGGAATGCTAACAGTTTTCTGTGTGGGATATGTGAGGTGCCCAATAAGGTATCAAGTTTAGGTTCTAAAGGGATGTTGAGATCCCCTCCCCATATAACACATCCAGAGGCAAACTCCCTCAGGGCGGTTAGGGTGGAGGATAAAAATGGGATAGTGTTATGGTTGGGGGCGTAAGCTGTGGCCAACATACACGGAATACTACCCATGCTGCCCTTGACAAAAATATAATGACCGTTCTTTTCTATTAATGTCTCTCCAATTGTAAAGGAGGAGTCTTTGTGGAAGCCTATGGCGCTACACCTTTTGATTTCCTAACGTCCGAGACACTATACAGCCAGGTGGGGTGAGACGGAGAAAATAATTTCACATTAGTGAAAGGGGTGAGATGTGTCTCTTGTAGAAAGACAATGTCCCCTTGAAGTCGCTTAAGTTCTCTGTATAGCCCGTGTCTCTTACCTGGCGTGCACAGTCCCCGGACATTAAGGGAGATAACATTGAGAGGCCTCATTTAAAACAAAAATAAATATATTAGCATATATAAACTGTAAAAAGAAGCTGGGAGTAGAGGGGGGGAAGAAACTGGGTAAAGAAACAGAAGATAGGTGAAGAAGACTGAGAATGTGAGAAGAATACTGCAAGAATACAGTGAAATCCAATAAATGAAACATTGGTAGGCAAGCATAGCAATGTGGTGCTTTACCGGGCGAGACCCAGGCGGCCCTGCGGCCGGGAGCCCACCCCATAAATGGAGGAGGTCCCCTCCCCACTAGGCCCCCCGAGTCCCCCCGGCAATAGTGAGCAGTGCAGGGAGTCCAGGGAACACCGACCAAGAATTCGTCAAGCCACTCCCCAGAGGCCCCGGTCAGTAATCTTCAACAGGGATAATACCATATCAAAAAAGAAAAAGAATAAAACCATAAACCAAATAGTAACCTCTTTCGCAAAGAACATACTGCTGTCAGAGTCCGTCTGCAGATATGATGACACCTGGGAAAAGATTGGAAAACGAAACTGTCAAAGTAAACGGAAAAACTTAAACACTAGTTAGGGTAGCCCATGTCCTCGAATGCAGTGGAGAAGTGTGGCGACGTTAAAAGCTACTCACTCCGGTGGTAGCCAGAGGGCCGCAGCATGGTCAGAATAGAGTGACCCAGAGACTATGGCTGAAATTAATGTCCATGGCAAGGGTATTATGTCACGGCACCAGGTGGTGCGTCGAGATCCAGAAAACCTAGATAATGGACCGTGTATTGTCATGCCCAATGGGATCCGGGCACTGTCCACACATCTTAGGGGGACCCTGGGGCGTGAAGAATTAAACCAAAACAGTTACCAAGGTCTTTTCCAATGTAGGAACACTACATTCCGCAGACCGACTAGCATCGCAGGTTAGGCAGCAGGCTCTTGTGTGGCGGACCTGCGGTTACGGGACACCTTCTGCCACTGGAAGTCTTGTGACGGGGTGAGAGAAGGGAAAGCCTCCGACCAGCCTGGGAGCTCCGGGGGAGAGATCTCGACATCCAGGCAAAATTTCTCAAGCTCCTCCGGGAAGCGAAGGATCGTTGACCTACCGTCCTTGTGCGCTATAAGGCATGATGGGAAGCCCCATCGGTATGAGATCCCCTTCGCTTTGAGGGCTTCTGTGAGAGGCTTCAGGGCTCGGCGATGGTCCAGAGTTTCCTTAGCCAGGTCTGGAAAGAACGAAAGCATGGCGCCATCAAAGTCCAGCGAGTTCGCCTCCCTGGCCTTTTTCATAATAAGCTTTTCTCACAGTAGTGGTGGACTCGGCAGATCACGTCTCTCGGCGTCTCGGAGGATTGAGAGCGGGGTCGGAGAGCTCTGTGTACACGGTCGATTTTTAGAGGGTGGTCTGCTTCGCGGCCTAGTAGCTGATTGAAGATGCCCCTCACCGAGGCCTGTAGGTCATCGTCCCAAGTGGCTTCGGGCAGGCCTCGGATGCGAATATTGTTCCTTCGGTTACGATTCTCTTGGTCCTCAATTTTATATAACGCCATCCTATGGGCTATTTGTAGTTGTTTAGTTGTGGCTTGCAAGTCTCGAATGGTGGCAGCGTGTCTATCAAGGCGTTGCTCCGACTCCTTGACCCGAGATAGAACTCCGAGCGTTGCGAGGTCCCATCTTCGCCTTCGGAGAAGATGGAGGGAGACGGGGAGCGAGGCCTGCGTGTAGATTTATGGCGGGGGGCGGAGTCACTTACACGCGGTGAGCGGCCCAGGCCATCTGCATCCAGGGAATCCTTGGGTTCTACCGCCAAGAACCTTTTAATGGAGCCTGACGGGGTAGCCTGTGGTGGCAGCGCCTTCCCCGTATGTTTTCCCATGGTCCCGGAGGTCCGAGCCGCAGAAGTTTTATAGATATGGTGTGTTATGTATCACCCGACCGGGGAGCTCTTGGTGGAGACGTCCTCACAGTGCCATACCGGAACTTCAGCAGTGAGTCATATAACTTCCAAGGAGCTGGGCCCAAAAAAACATTGTAGGGACTCACAAGCCGTCCAGATCGCCGAGTGGTCTGACCAGTACACCTCCACTATCTTGCTCACTTTAAACTGAGATTACTGACGGAATCGTGAGGAAATGGTCGATCCTGGAATAGGTGGTATGGGCATGCGAATAAAAGGTAGTCTTTCTTGGATGGGTTGAGTTCCCGCCATAGATCAATTAGGTTATGATAGTGGAACATTTTGGCTAGCTTATAACCAATTTTCGGAATGTGGCTCTGAGGGGAGGAAGGATGCCTCGACCTGTCCAATATAGAGTCCAATGCTACATTGGAGTCTTTCCCCAGTAGGACGCTCTGGATTTACTGCTTGGAACAGCTTCCGGAAGAAAGGCAACTGGCCTACATCTGGCACGTAATATGAAATCCGGGTTACTAACGAGCCTCCCAGATGCCCCACCACCAAAAGGTAGCGTCCCTCTGGGTCGCATATGTGTTTTTCCAAGGAGAAGTTCACCCGTTTTGAAAAACAAATGGCCACCCCCTCAGTTTTGCCAGGCCTATTTGCTAAGTAAAACTGAGGATAATAGTGGTGTTTAAATTTAGGGTTATAGGTTGGAGGGAAGTGGATCTCCTGGAGGAAGAGCACATCAGCCTTTAGGAATTTATAGTATTGAAAGGCCATCCTTTGCTTGATAGGCGAGTTTAGGCCCTTTAAATTGTGGGAGACAAACTTGAAAGGGTAAGCCCGACTAGGGGTCCCCATGGTGCACAAGGGAAAAAGAACTGTCACTAATTCCAGGGGGTGTACCAAACGCCATTTTTCGAGGGCCGGGGCTGACGGGACAGCCGGAGTCAAGGGCCGCGGGACCATGGCGAAGCAGTAAAAAAACAAGTAGACATTAGTAGAGAATACAGTAACGGAGAAAAAGAAAAGCGAGTGACCCAAGAGAGGGCCGCCTTTAAAGACTTGAGAGGTCATAATCAATCACATTAATAGCAACTTTTGAATATGCTACTTAACAGGAACAAGTTCCCTCTTCCTTGTGGAATCAGCACTGAGTCGTTGTAACCCCGTGCCTGGTTTGACTTTGGTCCCGCCACTCACTGGGAGGATCAAAGGCAAACAGGGCGAATGGCCACCACAGCCGGCCTCCGCCAAAACCTGTAGCACTTGTTACATTCATTATAACACAAAATAGGATCTTACTAAGGACGTCCCAAAATTTGCAACAATAAACTTAAAAATCAGTATGTAACTAGGAGTCAACAGATTAACAGTGATTTAGATGAAGGAATTGTTATCAAAGGTAACCCCTGATATATGTTTGCAACTGAGAAAGGGAGTTCCAACAGTATCAATTATTAGTGTCAGATAGTGGATCAATGGGGATCCAACACTAATCCCGCCCACGGATTAAAAAAAAAAAAAAAATTAAATGGGAACAAACGGGGAGATGAGTGACAATTGTCACTGAATGGGCATGTAAAACAAAAAAGTATGTTGCATCCTCATGGTGGTTTATCTTTCAGCTTAGCCTTGCTTCTGGTGGTCCGTCTTGGGAGGTACGAGGTTGTGAGGGATGTGGTGACTTCCCAGGTTCCTCAGAAAGTAGGCCTAGTTTCTTCAGTACTGCTTCGCCTTCCTGAAAGGTGGAGAAAGAGTGTTTTCTGTGTTGGTAGGTGAATGCCAGGTGGAAGGGGAAAGCCCAGTGGTATTTTATGCCATTCGTGATGAGGGGCTGCAGTAATGGTTTAAGTGCCCTACGTTTTTGCACAGTGGCAGGAGATATGTCCGCAAAGAATTTGGATAGGATGCTCCCGAAGATGTAAATCCATGATTTCTCTGGCTTTGGACATCACTTGTTCCTCGAAAAAGCAAATTAGGGTGTTGCCGAGCTATGGGAATGTGTGTTGTGTGAGCAGCTGCTTCCACCTGCAACTGTCAAGCAGTTGCTAAAATGTAAAAAAGAGAGAAGGGTGGAATGGGGCGCTGCTAGGGAAATGTGTATATATAAAAATATAAGTATGCAAATTGTTACTATAAAGTGCCAATGTGGTGAGGTAAGATGCATAAACTGTGTTAAATTAGAATAATAATAATAAAGTGCCAGTTCAGTTGATCAGTAAAAAATCCAGATATTAAAAACCATGGTCTGCATAAAGTGCAAAGAACTATTCCCAAAACCAATAAGTGCTAGTATAAACGTAAAATATTCAGATATAGGAGTCAAACATATCCCAATTACATATGTAAAGGTCACAATTGATGTACTTCTCTGGTATTCCAAGAGTCAATCCCACAGTACATGTAATACCAGTGACAGTCTGGGTTGGACTATTTTCTAAATAAATTCACCAAACAAATGGTTAATAGATGTCCTTCTTCCAGATCAGTGTTACAGACCTGGGAATCCCGCTTCTAGTGCACCGGAGGTCCCGTTAACAGCAGACTTGTGTGATGTCTGGGGATCCCGCTCCTGTTATGCCGGAGATCCTATTCCAAACGGACCCATGCGCTGTCTCCAGGGCCCGGTGCATTCGTGGAGTGAAGGGGAGAGAAAGACTCCAAATAAGTGTCAAGTACAGATCAGGGTAATACACTGCCTACTGTACTTACTGGTGAGCTGGAGAAGTCAGACATGCACCCGCGGCTGGTGTTCTATTCGCTTGTCCTTTTTACATATTCTGTTATATTCTTTGTAACATTTAAAAAGATGATGGTTTTCCCTCATTTTTATATTTTTAAAATGTTCTTTTTTTTATCATTTATAACTTTAACTTTGGCCCTGAGCCACATAGGTTTTATTTTTAGACTTTTTGCCCATGGGAATATACTTTACAGTGAGTTTGCATACAATTATTTTTAAAAAATTCCCATTTCCTTGAGAGCAGCCCTCATCCTTGTAAAATTTGCTCTCTTAAAAGTTAGGGGTTTTCTCTTTCCTGTATGTGTTTGTTGCTTGCAGCTTACATTAAATGAAATCATGTTATGGTCACTGTTACCCAGATGTGCTTATATGAATATTGGTATTAAACTCTGCATGGTTTGAGATTACCAGGTCCAGCAAAGCATCATTCCTAGTTGGGGCCTCAATAAACTGGACCATAAAATTGTCCCGTAATAGGTTTATAATTTTTTGCCCTTTAACTGTCCCAGCAGTGCCATTACTCCAGTTAATTTCCAGGTAGTTAAAATCCCCCATTATTATCACTGTCCCTGCCCTTGCAGCTCTTTCCATCCATGCAAGGAGCAGAGTCTCCACCTCCTCTTTAAGACTGGGAGGTCTATAACAAACTGCAATGATAACCTTTGTAATGTGCCCACCCATATGCAGATCTACCCATAATGCTTCAGACTCATCACACTCTTCATCAACTAGGTCCTCATTCACACTCGCTTTGAGATCACTTCTCACAGAGAGACAGACACCACCACCCCTCCGTTTTACCCTGTCTTTCCGAAAGAGAGCATAGCCAGGAATATTAATAGCACAGTCATGTGAAGAATGAAGCCAAGATTCAGCTATACCAATCAAATCATAGTTCTCCTCATGCACCAGAGCTTCCAACTCGCCTATTTTGCTTGGCAGACTTGTTACATTGGTGAACAAACACTTTAATTCGCTGTCACATTTTGCATGTGTATGTTGCATATTTTTAATTTTAATTTTTAATTTCCAATGGTTGATTGTAACATGGGAATCTTTACATCATCTTCCATAACCCTCCCCCCATCTTTCCCCATTCCATCCACCAATAGATGCTGACTCCTGTCTGACCTGTCTACCTCATTATAATCTAATGCACCCCCCCTCAATCCTAGTTTAAATACTCTTCCAGCCTTCCCATAAACCTCTCCTCCAACACAACAGAACCCCTTTCATATAGGTGCAAACCATCTTTATCATATACAGTCAGGTCCATAAATATTGGGACATCTACACGATTCTAATCTTTTTTCTCTATACACCACCACAATGGATTTGAAATGAAACAAACAAGATGTGCTTTAACTGCGTACTTTCAGCTTTAATTTGAGGGTATTTACATCCAAATCAGGTGAACGGTGTAGGAATTACAACAGTTTGTATATGTGCCTCCCACTTTTTAAGGGACCAAAAGTAATGGGACAATTGACTGCTCCGCTCTTCCATGGCCAGGTGTTTGTTATTCCCTCATTATCCCATTAAAAAGGAGCAGATAAAAGATCCATAGTTAATTTCAAGTGTGCTATTTGCATTTGGAATCTGTTGCTGTCAACTCTCAATATGAGATCCAAAGAGCTGTCACTATCAGTGAAGCAAGCCATCGTTAGGCTGAAAAAAACAAACCCATCAGAGAGTTAGCAAAAACATTAGGTATGGCCAAATCAACTGTTTGGAACATCCTTAAAAAGAAAGAACGCACCAGTGAGCTCTGCAACACCAAACGGCCTGGAAGACCACGGAAAACTGTAGTGGATGACCGAAGAATTCTTTCCCTAGTGAAGAAAACACCCTTCACAACAGTTGGTCCGATCAAGAACACTCTCCTGGAGGTAAGTGTATGTGTGTCAAAGTCAACAATCAAGAGAAGACTTCACCAGACTGAATACAGAGGGTTCACCACAAGATGTAAACCATTGGTGAACCTCAAAAACAGGAAAGCCAGATTAGAGTTTGCCAAACAACATCTAAAAAGCCTTCACAGTTCTGGAACAACATCCTATGGACAGATGAGACCAAGATCAACTTGTACCAGAGGGATGGGAATAGAAGAGCATGGAGAAGGAAAGGAACTGCTCATGATCCAAAGCATACCACCACATCAGTGAAGCATGGTGGTGGTAGTGTCATGGTGTGGGCATGTATGGCTGCCAATGGAACTGGTTCTCTTGTATTTATTATGTGACTGCTGACAAAAGCAGCAGGATGAATTCTGAAGTGTTTCAGGCAATATTATCTGCTCATATTCAGCCAAATGCTTCAGAACTCATTGGACGGCGCTTCACAGTGCAGATGGACAATGACCCGAAGCACACTGCGAAAGCAACCAAAGAGTTTTTTAAGGGAAAGAAGTGGAATGTTATGCAATGGCCAAGTCAATCACCTGACCTGAATCCGATTGAGCATGCATTTCACTTGCTGAAGACAAAACTGAAGGGAAAATGCCCCAAGAACAAGCAGGAACTGAAGACAGTTGTAGTAGAGGCCTGGTAGAGCATCACCAGGGATGAAACCCAGCGTCTGGTGATGTCTATGCATTCCAGATTTCAGGCTGTAATTGACTGCAAAGGATTGGCAAACAAGTATTAAAAAGTGAAAGTTTGATTTATGATTGTTAATCTGTCCCATTACTTTTGGTCCCTTAAAAAGTGGGAGGCACATATACAAACTTGTAATTCCTAAACCGTTCACCTGATTTGGATGTAAATACCCTAAAATTAACGCTGAAAGTCTGCAGTTAAAGCACATCTTGTTTGATTTCAAATCCATTGTGGTGGTGTATAGAGCCAAAAAGATTAGAATTGTGTCGATGTCACAATATTTATGGACCTGACTGTAGGTTGCACCCCAATGAAAATTCAGCCCAGTGCTCTAAAAACCCAAATCCCTCCTCCTTACACCAGGTTTTTAGCCATGCATTCAGGGCTCTAATCTCCCGTTGCCATTCCTGTGTTGTGCATGGCACAGGCAATATTCCAGAGAATATTGCCTTGGAGGTCCTTCCCTTCAACTTGCAAAATAATTCTTTAAATTGGTTCTTAAGGAGCCTCCACCTTCCATATATTCTGTCATTGGTTCCAATGTGGACCAAGACATCTGGGTCATGCCCAGCCCCTCCCAGTAATTTATCAACCCGGTCCACCACATGCCGAACCCTGGCACCAGGGAGACAGCAAAACATTTGGTTGAGGCGATCATGGCGAAAAAGTAGTTCTGCCTTGGCTCCCCCTTTTTTTGGGCATGCCTGTAAATTTTATATCTTGGTGTACAATACAGGACACTGGTAATCCCTCTTTTTTCCCTTGCTGCTTTTTAAAATACTGGGGCTAGTCCCCACAAAGCTTTTTCCTGTGTCCAGTCACTGTAAGGTGCTAGCATATAACCCATCGCCTAAAAATCAATTCCTGTGTCCTGTACTGTAAGATTAACCTCTTGTCAATCCGGGTGGATGTCATATGATGTCCTCCCGGATTGCGTCCTGTGCAGGGCCGCTCAGCGGCGTGATCTGTCACTGTCTGCGTTGAGCGGACCCAGCCAATGACTGATCACTGTACCGGCCTGCTGCTGGTGCCATGTGAAACTGTAACCAATCACAGCAGTTCACATGACAGTTGTAAACAATGGATGGCTTCCTTTTAAA
>BLSH010495979.1:381077-391274 GCA_018402905.1 Glandirana rugosa | reverse complement strand
GTCTTATATACCTTCCACCTCCGAGGAATTCTTGGTTAAATTTCTTAATAAAACGTTCAACTTCCCTTCCTAGTGTATAACTCTCAACTGTCGTTGTCTAAGGTTTACGTTTATCGTGTGAACTTTAATTGATACCTAGAAAATAGACGAGGAAAAATTACCCTATTACTCCCTTATTGTCTGTGGACCGGTACCTTCTCGCCTCGTCAGTTAACAGGGTAATGAAAACCAGGGAATTTTTCACCCTCCGTGTATATGTTTGACAACATTAAGGATGTGGCAAGTGGACTAAACCTACATTTATGGGAGTTTAATTTCATTTGAGGGTATTTACATCCAAATCAGGTGAACGGTGTAGGAATTACAACAGTTTGTATATGTGCCTCCCACTTTTTAAGGGACCAAAAGTAATGGGACAATTGACTGCTCCGCTCTTCCATGGCCAGGTGTCTGTTATTCCCTCATTATCCCATTAAAAAGGAGCAGATAAAAGATCCATAGTTAATTTCAAGTGTGCTATTTGCATTTGGAATCTGTTGCTGTCAACTCTCAATATGTGATCCTTCCCTTCAACTTGCAAAATAATTCTTTAAATTGGTTCTTAAGGAGCCTCCACCTTCCATATATTCTGTCATTGGTTCCAATGTGGACCAAGACATCTGGGTCATGCCCAGCCCCTCCCAGTAATTTATCAACCCGGTCCACCACATGCCGAACCCTGGCACCAGGGAGACAGCAAAACATTTGGTTGAGGCGATCCTGGCAAAAAAGTAGTTCTGCCTTGGCTCCCCCTTTTTTTGGGCATGCCTGTAAATTTTATATCTTGGTGTACAATACAGGACACTGGTAATCCCTCTTTTTTCCCTTGCTGCTTTTTAAAATACTGGGGCTAGTCCCCACAAAGCTTTTTCCTGTGTCCAGTCACTGTAAGGTGCTAGCATATAACCCATCGCCTAAAAATCAATTCCTGTGTCCTGTACTGTAAGATTAACCTCTTGTCAATCCGGGTGGATGTCATATGATGTCCTCCCGGATTGCGTCCTGTGCAGGGCCGCTCAGCGGCGTGATCTGTCACTGTCTGCGTTGAGCGGACCCAGCCAATGACTGATCACTGTACCGGCCTGCTGCTGGTGCCATGTGAAACTGTAACCAATCACAGCAGTTCACATGACAGTTGTAAACAATGGATGGCTTCCTTTTAAACCATCCATTGTGTCCGGGACATAATGGCCATTGCACAAGGGCTGCCCAAAGACAGGATCCCACAAGTGCCCATTTTGCCAGGCACACCAATGTGCGTCTGTGCGAATGCCAATGAGGTTGGTGCCAATTGCCATATATAGGAGGAACATTACAAACTGTCAAAAAATGTGGGTCTTTGAGTATGCCTTAAAAGGACGCAAGTAACTCCATAATCATCATAAAAATACAACATTTATTGATACAAGTCTAAAAAGGTTCACATAATTCATATATAGAGGATGTGCATTAAAGATGTTGAATCCTGCTGGTCCATCACATGTGCTTGTATTATGACGCATTTCGCGGAATTAACCGCTTGTTCATAAATTGCACACAGCGTTTGTGACATGTACCTCTAAAAATAAGAAAATATATACACATATAAATACAAAATTACTGTATACATAAATATAATACAATTTGTTTACTGCAATAATAAATGTGGGACTCAAACGGAAATGATCAGGATGTGGAAAAACAAAAAAAAACCCAATAATTATATTGGAACATTGCATCCTACATAGGCTTACCTAGCATCTCATTGAATACAAGACCAAATGTGGAGGCAGGGGAATAATCAACCCTGTCCCCCAAATGTGTCAGGTGTGTAAGCGCCACTAGTGTCGTGAGGTCCAGAACCGCCCAGGACATGTGCCTTCTGGCCCACAGGACACGTTCCGTTCTAGAGTGAAAAAGTATATAATGAACAAACAATATGGGATCAAAAATTAAAAGTAAACAGGAAAGCTTCCCATAATTAATATAAAAGGCTTACTAGTAAGTGAGCAGCACCCCACTATCGTAAGCTCATATGGGAGATTGTGGTCTGTAAGTCCAGCAGGTAAAGAGAAGCAAATGAATGTGATTATTCCTTAGAAATGGGAGGAAAAAGTTTCCAACGAATCAGAGCTGGCTCATCAAACCTCAATCAGCCAGGTCCATGGAATGAACCTCACCCACAGGTAAGTAAATATACAATGCCTGTGGTATTACAGGTCACAAAATGTTTGGGTCTAAAGATGTTCTGTTTGGGAAGCATGAAGCCCCTACTCTCATTAATGTAGCGAGAATAGTCGCAATGGCCACATTTGAATGTGCCCTTAGGTCGCGTATCGCATGGGTCACATTTGCTTGTGGGTGAATAGTGACTAGATGTAAGCATATCCTTAAATGCCCTATTTCTGCTGAAAGTAATATGGGGTCTATCATCAATGTGTTTGTTAATGATGGGATCATCCAATAGGAACTGCAAATGTCTGTTAAGGATATGTCTAATACTATCTGCTTGCTTATTAACCACTTCACCCCCGGAAGAATTTGCCAGTTTAGGACCAGAGCACTTTTTGTGATTCGGCACTGCGTCACTTTAACTGACAATTGTGTGGTCATGCGACATTGTACCCAAACAAAATTTGCGTCCTTTTTTCCCCACAAATAGAGCTTTCTTGCTTCATTTCTGATCACCGCTATAAACAAAAGAAGAGCGACCATTTTGCAAAAAAACCCAAGTTTCTTACATTTGCTAAAATACAAATCCAAAAAAAAAAAATATAAAACATTTTTTTTCACCGGTTTTGGTCGATTTATATTCTTCCTCATATTTGTAATAAAAAAATCGCAATCAGCGTTTATTGGTTGGTTTGCGTTTACGGATGGTGAGAATTAATTTCTGGGGTTTTTATTTTATTTTTTACTAGTAATGGCAACAACAACATGGCGGAGGTACTGGGACAAAAGGTCAGATGAAAAAAGCCAGCGTTCCCACCCCCCCAGGTACAGGTTAGGGTACGATGGGGCATATGTGGTCCCCTTCGCCACTCCCTGTACCTGGAGGTAGTGGGACCCATTAAACAAGAACACATTGTGTTCCCTGTGTCACAATATTGGATTTTGGATATGCGTGTCGCTCTGGCCATTGTACTCCTGATGTGCTCCCTGCGCTCGGCTGCGTGGGTAGGGGCTGAGACAGATGGGAGGGTCCCTCCCCGGATGTGGGGCACTGGCTAATACTCTGGCTAGCTCGTCCTCCGCTTCCGAGGTGGCTCTCGGACATACCCTTTTCCGTTTGAGTGTTAAATCCCCCACAGCCGCCCAGTCGGTCTCCGGTCATTGTGGTACACAGACTGGCTTGTTGAGTCGGCGTCTTACCCCGTGCATTTGAGGTACGTCTTTGACATATTTGATCCGGACACTTAGGCTTACAGGTACTCTTACACCTTACTTAGCTGCACATTACTTTATTCCTCTAGGGTCTCTCTGTTACCTCAGCATTCAGCCTATCGCTATTGCTTGATGCAAGTGGATTTCCTTCCCACCGTATCCTTGGACCTGGCTGATTGAGGTTTGATGAGCCAGCTCTGATTCGTTGGAAAAGTTTTCCTCCCTTGTTTCTACAGAATAATCACATCTATTTGCTTCTCTTTACCTGCTGGACTTAGACCACGATCTCCCATATGAGCTTACGATAGTGGGGTGCTGCTCACTTACTAGTAAGCCTTTTATTTTAATTATGGGAAGCTTTCCTGTTTACTTTTAATTTTTGATCCCATATTGTTTGTTTATTATATACTTTTTCACTCTAGAATGGAACGTGTCCCGTGGGCCAGAAGGCACATGCCCTGGGCGGTTCTGGACCTCACGGCACCCGTGGCATTTACACACCTGACACATTTGGGGGACAGGGTTGATTATTCCCCTGCCTCCACATTTGGTCTTGTATTCAATGAGATGCTAGGTAAGCCTATGTAGGATGCAATGTTCCAATTTAATTATTAGGTTTTATTGTTTTTTTTTTCCCATCCTGCTCCTTTCCATTTAAGTCCCACATTTATTATTGCAGTAAACAAATTGTATTATTTATGTATAGAGTAATTTTGTATTTATATGTGTATATATTTTCTTATTTTTAGAGGTACATGTCGCAAAGGCTGTGCGCAATTTCTGAAGAAGTGGTTAATTCCGCGAACCGCGTCATAATACAAGCACATGTGACGGACCAGCAGGATTCAACATCTTACAAATCATGGCGTCTCTGTCTCACTAATGGTTTTATGTATTAGATATTTTGTGACTTTATACACTTCCTCTATATATGAATTTTGTGAACCCTGTTCGACTTGTATCAATAAATCTTGTATTCTTATGATGATTATGGAGTTACTTGTGTCCTTTTAAGGCATACTCAAAGTCCCACACTTTTTTGACAGTTTGTAATGTTCCTTCAGTTTCCGGGATGATGCCTTTTCTGGACCTTGTTATAAACTCTGATGTGTGACACTCCACCTCATACCCATTAATTGTTCAATTGCCATATATAAGTGCAGCAGATGCACTGGTACTTGCAGCTGTACCTGTGAACCTGAAACCTGATCCTATCGATTCCTGTGTTTGACCCGGCTTGCCTTGACTCCGTTATACCTCTCTTACCCTGATCGTTGCCTGTACCTGGACTTTTGCCTTTCTTTTGCATTATCTGCCTGAACTTGCGTTGCTGATCTCTGCTTGCTTCATGACCATTCTATGCCTGCATTTGACCGTCTGTAGCCAATTCGGCTTGTCTGACCACGCATCTGGTTCCTCCCTCTGCCTGCCACCTTCAGCCCAGCACCTGCTGATCTACCTTCGTCTGCTGTCTGGCTTCCTGATCCACCCATGTGCCATACCCTGCACAAGTAAGAAGGTTCAGGCACCCTTACACCACCGTGCTCTCAAGGCCACTGTTGCAACATTAGTGGTCCCTGAGCCGGGGTTGTATGAGAGGCCTCCCTCTGCTCGTCAGGCTCAACCATCAGGTACGTGACAGTATCAGACAGCCATGACTGACCCTGCAAGAGGGTGCTCTCCAATGGATGAAAGCTGTCAACATCTTGCATCCCTCACCCAAGCTGTCAAGACACTGCAGGAAGGTTACACCCAACTGGAGGAATGTGTACAGTCTCTGGCTACACCAGCAATGCCATTTTAACTCCTGCTGCTACTTCTACTACAGGAACTGCTACCTCTGCACCCACCGTTATGATGTTGCTGTCTGAACCTAGGGTTCCTGCTCCGTAAAAGTTTTCAGGAGATCTGAGAAAATTCAGGTCTTTCCGCAACGCATGTCAGCTGTACTTTGCCCTGCAACCTCAAACTTTTTCCCTGAAATCCACCAAGGTGGGATACATTATCTCATTACTTCAAGGTGAGCCACTGTCTTGGGCCAAACTGATGTTGGAAAGTAATAATGTACAGCTACAAACCATGTCTGCCTTCTTTCATGCAATGGCTAAATTGTATGATGACCCACGATGTACTACCACAGCAGAGGCTGCACTCTAGTGAGGACTACGTTACGAACTTTAGACGCTGGAGTACAGACACAATGGAATGACGTAGCTCTGCGACACCAGTTTCACCTAGGTCTTTCAGAGGGCTTGAAAGATGAATTGGCACGAGTTGGAATACCCAACACCCTGGAGACTTTAATCACATTGGCCATTCAAATTGACCAACGGATCCGTGAGCAAAGGTCAGAAAGGTCATCTCAGCAGTCTCGTTCAGTCTGGATGAATCCCAGGATTTCGGGTCCTATCTACTCTGCTCCTGACAGCACTATTCTGGTCCAATCTGCTCCTGCTGGTTCTGCAGCCGAAGCCCCAGAGCCTATGCAGCTCAGACTAATGTGTCCTTCCCTAACTTCTGAAGAACTTCCTCATCGGAAAAACCTTTCCCTATACTGCGGAGAGGCAAGCCATTACGTACGCACATGCCCAGCTAAGACACATAAGTGCCTGTCTATTTCTCGTGATAACTTGTCACCTCCATCTACCAGTACACTCACCTAGCTCTCCCAATCTCATTCCAGCTGCCAGAAGGGGAAGTATCGGTTGCTGCAATTATTGATTCAGGAGCATGTAGTTGTTTCATTGACCTGAACTTTGCTGCACAACAACGTATTACACTGAAACCCAAGGCACAAGGTCGGTCTGTTTATCTGGCTGATGGCTCATGCATTAAATCTGGACTTGTAACTCAAGAGACACTTCCTCTGCCTGTTATTACCCCTACCCAGCATTAAAAGATTCTAAGCCTTGATGCCATCTCTTCTCCTCCGTTTCCGGTTATTCTTGGACTACCCTGGCTACAGGCCCATAACTCCCAAATTGATTGGGCCACTGGAAGGATGAGCTTCCAATCCACATATTGTCAAAAACATTGCCTGCCAGAGCCTTCAGATGCTCATGCAACTCTACTATGCATAGACTCTGAGAATGAGGTACGATAGACCGTGCCTAAGCCCTACCATGATTATCTTGATGTCTTCAGCAAACGGGGGGGGTGCTGACATGCTTCCACCACATCGACCATACGATTGCCCGATCAAGTTACTCCCAGGAGCTGAGAATTATTTTGGAAGGATCTTCCCTCTTTCCGAACGGGAACAGGAGGCTTTAAAAGAATATGTCCAGGAGAATCTGAAGAAAGGCTTCATCTGGCCTACTTCCCCAGCAGGTGCAGGAATATTTTTTTGTTGAAAAGGGCCACTCACTGTGACCCTGTGTAGATTACCGGGAGATCAATAAGATTAGGGTGAAGAACCGATATCCACTCGTACCTGAACTATTCCAGAGACTGAGATCCGCAACTATCTTTACCAAGCTAGACTTGTGGGGGGGCCTATAATTTGGTTCAAATGTGCGAAGGTGATGAATAGAAGACAGCCTTCCACACCAGATTTGGCCATTTTGAGTATTTAGTAATGCCCTTAGATCTGTGCAATGCCCCTGCTACCTTCCAGCACTTCATTAACCATGTTTTCAGAGACTTCCTGGACATTTTTCTGATCGTGTATCTGGATGACATTCTAATTCGGGGGTATGTCAGGAGTGTGCTGGGCTGGCTCCGTCAACACAGTGTCTATGCCTACACTGAAAAATGTGAATTCGAACAACATAGCATTCAATTCTTGGGATTAATCATTTCCCCTGCAGAAATTAAAATGGACTCCCAGTAGGTCTCTGATCGCTAAAAAGGTGGTGTAGCACTTTGTGGGGTTTGCAAATTTTTACAGGAGATTTATCAAGGGCTTTTTCGCCATTATCACCCCTATTACGCAGCTGACCATACAGAGTATTAGTTTCCATTGGACTTTTGAAGCACAGGCCGCATTTGATGCTCTGAAAAAACTCTTTACCTCAGCACCTGTTCTAAGTCATCCAGACCAATCATTACCATATATTCTGGAAGTGGATGCACCCGAAGTTGCAGTGGGAGCAGTTGTTTCACAACATCAAGGCCTTAAAGATCCAATACATCCCGTAGCTTTTTTTTCTCTCGTAGACTGTCTCCAGCAGAGAGGAATTTGTGGGGGATTGGGAACTACTTGCTATTAAAACAGCCCTGGAAGAGTGGAGGTACCTCCTGGAAGGAGCAGCGCACCCAATCCTAATCTACACCGATCACAAGAACCTTGAATATTTAAGAACTGCTAAGCATTTGAAACTGCGTCAGGCACGTTGGGCCCTGTTCTTTTCCAGATTTGTGTTTCACATCACCTATCGGCCTGGCTCAAAGAATATAAAACCAGATGTGCTTTCCCAAATGTTCGATGACCCTAAGGAAACACCTGTACCAGATACCATCCTGCCTGAAGATAATTTCTTGCTTCTACAGAATGATCTTCTAACCCGAATGAAACAGGCTTCAGTAGATGTTCCCAGTCCTCCAGGGGTCACATTGATGCTCCGAGATGGATTACTATGGAAGGAAGACAAGGTATTTGTACCAGAAAATGTGCATGTAACCATTTTGGGTCTGTGTCATGATCCTCTTTTAGCAGGTTATTTTGGGATCCAAAAGATGCTTGATCTTCTGCAGCATACGTTTTGGTGGCCAGATCTAGAAGAAGGATGTAAGAGTTACGTGAGTTCATGTGCAATCTGTACCCAGAGTAAGAGTACTAAGAATCGAGCCTGGGGTCTTCCCCGACCACTACCAGTTCCTGACAGGCCATGGCGGAGGAATACCATGGACGTCATAGTAGAACTCCCCCCGACAGCTATTTTCGTGGTAGTAGACCGCCTGTCCAAAATGGCTCACTTTCTGCCTCTAAAGAACACACCCTCTGCAATGGAGACGGCTCGGGTCTTTATCAGAGAGATCGTAAGAGTTCATGGGGTTCCCATGAACATTGTCTCTGGTTGAGTTCAATTCATTTGATTCTGGAAAGACTCTTTGTGAAGTTCTCAAGATTGAAGGATCTATGTCATCTGTCTATCATCCCCAGACCAACGGGCAAACCGAGAGGACCAATCAGACAATCAAGCAGTATATACGATGTTTCACCACCTTCGTTTGGGATGATTAGGTCTCGTTACTGCGTTATTCGCCTACAATAATGCCAGCCATTCTGCTGCAGGTCAGTCTCCATTTTTTTTCCAATTATGGTTATCACCCATTTTTTTACCTGACTTTGTTCTTAAGGCCACTGTTCCTGCTGTCCAGAGCACAGTGGAGTTCCTTGAACAGTAAATTGCTGCAGGAAACCATCACTAAAGCTATAGCAGCTAACAAGAGGGCCTATGACAAGAAAAGAAGGGGATAACTGATTCTTCAACCAGGAGATAAGGCATGGCTGTCTACAGCGAATCTTAGGTTGGCATGCACATCTAAGAAGCTTGCACCTAAGTTTGTGGGGCCATTCCCAGTCAAGAAGAGACTTAACGACATTGCATAGTTGTCTTTACCTGAGTCATTTAAAATCCATCCTGTATTTCATGTCTCACTTTTGAAACCCGCAGTACCTGATTCTTTCCCGGATAGGGGATCCAGTCCCCCAGAACCTGTAATCATTAACGGAAATGAAGCATACGAGGTGGAAGCCATTGTGAATTGCAGGAAAAGAAGAAACCAGGTACAATATTTGATTACTTGGAAAGGCTATGGCCTGGAAGAAAATTCCTGGGAATCTGAACAAGATGTTTACGCTAAGGAACTAATCAGTGCTTTTTTCAGCAGTCACCCACAGAAAGAAAGCCAGTTAGGCATCCGGAAGCTGCCCGTAAGGAGGGGGCAATGTCAGGGACGTACTGGCCATGACACAAGGGCTGCCCAAAGACCGGATCCCACAAGTGCCCATCCTGCCAGGCACACAAATGTGCGGCTCCGCGCGAACTCCAATGAGTTTGGCGCCAATTGCCATATATGACTGCAGCAGATGCATTGGTACTTTGCTGTCTGATCTGCAGCTGTACCTGTGAATCTGAAACATGATCCTATTGATTCCGGGGTTTGACCCGGCTTGCCTTGACTCCATTATACCTCTCTTATTCTGATCTGTGCCTGTACCTGGACTTTTTCCTGTCTTTTGCATTATCTGCCTGAACTTACATTGCCGATTTCTGCTTGCTTCAAGACCATTCTCTGCCTGCTGTCTATGCCTGCATTTGACCGTCTGTTGCCAACCCAGCTTGTCTCACCACGCATCTGGTTCCTCCCTCTGCCTGCCACCTTTAGCCCAGCACCTGCTGATCTACCTTCGTCTGTTGTTTGGCTTCCTGGTCCACCCAGGTGGCATACCCTGCACAAGCAAGAAGGTTCAGGCACCCTTAAACCACCGTGCTCTCGAGACCACTGTTGTAACATCCGTGGTCCCTGAGCCAGGGTTGTACGAGAGGCCTCCCTCTGCTGAACCGTCAGGTACGTGACACATTGTATACAATTTTGTTGCTACCTGTGATTGGTCAGTGTGATCGCATGGTACATACTGGGCCAATCACAGCCCATCTTGTACCATGTGATTAGCTCTGGCCAATCATCGCTAATCGCAACAAAATTGTTATATTACAATGGTATCATCAAAAAAAAAAACAAAAATGTGTAATACAAACGTATCTCGTTACTTAAAGTAACGATATACGTTCGTAAAATGACTTACTTTAAAACAACGCTAATCGCTACTAACCGGTCTCGATTAGT
>BLSH010495979.1:351416-365792 GCA_018402905.1 Glandirana rugosa | reverse complement strand
AGAGTATACCACCGAAGACTTCGTGTCTTTCGTGGTCTAAGTTTAGGGTGCCGCGGTCTCCGCTGGCATAGGCTCCTCGGTGTAATGCATGTGGGACATGTTTACATGCCTAGTTGCTTACACTGTGGTTCCCAGCAACTTTTTCTTGACAGTCTCGGCTTTAGACTGGGAATTCCCATGAATTGTGGTCCAAAAACAGGTCAGGGACGACGTTTTTTCAGTCGTGGGACCTGTGACGTATTCTCGCCCCTTAGGTTGGTGGGCGGAGTGTGTTCTGTTATATCCGGAAGGTCCGGGATACTATTTAGAATGCACTTCATGTGAACGCGCGAAGTTAGTATCATCCCTAGTGCCTCAGTCTCTGTGGGAATAGGGAGTTGTGGACCCTGAGCCGTACATTTGTACAGGGTGTACGTAATGTGGCTCCTCGGATACGGTCGCCTCTGGCGCCGTGGGATTTGAATCTGGTGCTTTCTGTGCTTCAGAAGCCACCATATGAGAACATTAGGTACATTCCTTTACAGTTGTCGCAGAAAGTGGCTTTCTTGGTGGCTGTTACGTCCGCTAGGCGGGTGTCTGAGTTGGCAGCGTTATCCTGCAAGTCACCTTACTTGGTCCTTCATAAGGACAAGGCGGTTTTGCGACCTTCCCCTTCTTTCCTTCCGAAGGTGGTTTCTTCTTTTCATTTGAATGAGCATATTGTTCTTCCCTCATTGTGCCCGCACCCGTTGCATACCAAGGAATTTGAACTGCATTCTTTGGATGTGGTGAGGGCTTTGCGGGTGTATTTGTTTTCTACAGCTTCCTTTCGGAAGTCTGATTCTTTATTTGTGCTGACGGAAGGTTCGCGCAAAGGCATGGCAGCCTCGTCAGCTACCATTTCTCGTTGGATCAGGAAGACCGTGACTCATGCGTATGAGGTTCGGGGCAAGGTTCCCCCTTTCCCAGTCACGGCTCATTCCACCAGGGCAGTTGGTACTTCCTGGGCTTATAGACACCAGGCTTCGGTGTCTCAGGTGTGCAAAGCGGCTACTTGGGCTTCAGTACACCCGTTTACTAAGTTTTACAAAGTTGATGTTTCAGCATCTGCGGATGCTGCTTTTGGCCACAAAGTTTTGCAAGCATCAGTGTAGGCGTGACCGGCGCCGCCTGAGAGGGCTTTTGTTGTTGGGTACAGTTGTTATAGTCTGCCCGCCCCTCTTGTTTGACACCGCTTTGGGACATCCCCACTTGTCTAATGAAGGGCTGCGTCTGTCAGTGAACGTAAGAGTAAAAGGGATTTTATTATAACTTATCGTAAAATCCTTTTCTCTGAGTTCACTGACAGACGCAGCACCCACCCCTCTGTTGAGTTTGTACGGCTTGTTACGAACTGATATGCTATTGTCTAGCAGGGGGTTATATGCTAAGGGGAGGACGGCCCCCTGGGAGGGGCCAACCTGTGCTTTTGTTTTATTTTGCCTAGTCTACTCCTAGTGATATGAGCATAACCCCACTTGTCTAATGAAGGACTGCGTCTGTCAGTGAACTCAGAGAAAAGGATTTTACGGTAAGTTATAATAAAATCCCTTTATTAGACGGCTGCTGTGGCTTAGACGCTGGTCGAGTGACCAAGCATCAAAGAAGGGTCTTACGGACCTGCCTTTCCAGGGCGGTCGGCTGTTCGGGGCTTCTCTGGATGAGATCATTAAGGATTTCACAGGGGGGAAGAGTACTATCCTCCCGGAGCCCAGAAGGGGTAAGGAGCCCCGGCATAAGCAGGGCCCCTCTTTACTCGGAAGAGGTTTTTTCGTGTGCCCTGCGCAGCAAGCAAGGGCTCTCAGCCCGCCAAGGCCGTTGCGGGGGGCCAGAAGCGCCCCTGGCAGCGGAAGCCTGAGAAATCGGAGAAGTCCTCCACATGATGGGTCGCCCCCGCCCGTTGCTCGGGTGGGAGGACAGCTCCTGGGGTTCGCGGACCGGTGGACCTCCCACATCTCGGACCTCTGGGTGCACGAGGTGGTCTCATCCGGGTACAAGAGAGTTCCGTACCCAGCCTCCGGACAGGTTCTTTGCCTCCAATCTTAGGCTCCCCCTGGGGCGACGGCAGGCCCTGTTAGGGGCTGTGCAAGTCCTGCTCGATCAGGGAGTGATCGTTCCGGTTCCCTCTGCGGAACGTTTCCGCATGTTTTACTCAAACCTCTTTGTGGTTCCAAAGAAGGATGGGGTCAGGCCTGTCCTTGATCTGAAAGCTCTCAATCTTTTTGTGAGGGCGCGGAAGTTCAGAATGGAGTCGGTCCATTCTGTGGTGGCGGCGCTTCGCTAGGGAGTCTTCCTGGCTTCCTTGGACATCAAGAACGCGTATTTGCACGTTCCCATATGTGCTCTGCACCAGCGCTTCCTGCGCTTTGCGGTGGGGCATCTGCACTACCAGTTTGTGGCCCTCCCATTTGGTCTGTCCTCCGCTCCTCGAGTCTTCACCAAGCTCTTGGCTCCCGTGCTGGCCCTGCTGCTGCAGAGGGGCATAGCGGTGGTGGCATATCTCAATGACCTTCTCCTGTGGGCGGAGTCGGCTTCAACTCTGAGGGACAACATGGCCCTCACCATAAGCTCCCTGCGGGACTTCGGCTGGGTGATCAATCTCCAGAAGTCGGCGCTGACTCCGTTGTGCCGGCTGGAATATCTGGGCCTGATCTTGGACACAGAGCAGGCGAGGGTGTTTCTCCCTCCGGCCAAGTTGCTGATGCTCCAAGATGCTGTGCGGGCCCTGCTGTCGCAGCGGTGGTCCTCCTTATGGTTTTGCATGCGGGTGTTGGGGCTCATGGTGTCCACCTTCGAGGCAGTTCCGTATGCCCAGAGTCACACCCGGTCCCTGCAGCGAGCCATTCTGCTGCGGTGGGACAAGTCTCCTTCGTCCCTGGTTCAGGTGATCAGGTTGGATCCCCAGACCCGATGCTCCCTCGCCTGGTGGCTGCGGGCCCCGGCATTGGGGCTGGGGAAGTCGTTCCTCCCATTGGATTGGACGGTGGTCTCGACGGACGCCAGCTTAACCGGCTGGGGAGGGGTCTTGGGGCTGTTGTCGACCCAGGGTCGCTGGTCCCTGGAGGAGTCCCGTCTCCCTATCAACGTGCTGGAACTTCAAGCAATCAGGCTTTGCCTCCCACTGGTCAGGGAGGTTGCACAGTCGGCCTGTTCAAGTTCAGTCAGATAACGCCACGGCCGTGGCTTACGTGAACCATCAGGGCGGAACAAGAAGCTCAGCAGCGGCGATGGAAGTGGCCCACATTCTGAGGTGAAAAACATAAAACACAGCGCCACCTTTTGAATGAAAATATTACCAAATAACAAAATATATGAGTGTTAATCACCCTTCAATTTGTTGAATAAATAACAAATCAATAATGTTCAAATATTAAACAAACTATTCAAATAGTCCATAAATGAAATAAAGTGCTCCGTGCTCAATCAAGTGCCAACAAATATAACGTGGTGCTCGGTGACAATCCCCCGTTGTGACCCCACTCACCAGAACAAATGGACCCCCAGCTTTTCAGTCTGGGGATCAAAAAAGCCAAGTCCTGGTGCAGGTCAGATGGATTTGTGGGTGATGGTAACGAGACCCTTGCTTTAATCAGGACTCAATTCCAGAGACTTATGATCCTCATATGGTTAGGTAAAAAAAGAAAAGAATGGCTTCCATAGTGAAATACCGTTAAAAGATTTAATGGGCGCAAAACAAAGATCACACTTACAAAAAGTCGGTTGTAATCTCGCATGGATATGCTCATGTGGGTATTGCGTGGCGTGGTCTCCAACATGCGGCGTGCGTTCCACCACCGGCAGGATGTGACGTCAGCGGATACGGGGAGCCGGAAATGACGTCAACGCGTTTCGCTTTCAATCAAGCGTCATCACGGACCGTTGACGTCATTTCCGGCTCCCCGTATCCGCTGACGTCACATCCTGCCGGTGGTGGAATGCACGCAGCATGTTGGAGACCACGCCATAGTTTGTTTAATATTTGAACATTATTGATTTGTTATTTATTCAACAAATTGAAGGGTGATTAACACTCATATATTTTGTTATTTGGTAATATTTTCATTCAAAAGGTGGCGCTGTGTTTTATGTTTTTCACAAGTGTATACACTTGTGTAGCAGCAGCCCCTTAGACATGCATTGACTCCTGAATAGACCTGTCTTTTAGGGATTGATGCATGTAATGATATTAATATCTATCCACAAGCGCAGATTTTTCAGCACATCACATTCTGAGGTGGACAGAGCTTCACGTGCCGGCAATCTCCGCCGTTTACATTCCGGGCGTCGAAAATTGGCAGGGGGACTACCTCAGTTGCCAGAGGCTGGATCAGGGAGAGTGGTCCCTGCACCCGGAAGTGTTCCACCAGATCTGTCAAAAGTGGGGCATGCCAGACGTGGACCTACTAGCGTCCCAACTCAATCGGAAGGTGCCGAACAAGGGATCCGTTGGCAGACGCTGCGGACGCCCTTGTGGCCCTGTGGTCTCAGTATCAGCTTCTCTATGCCTTTCCCCCTCTCAAGCTGCTTCCACACCTTTTGCGCAGGATACAGGTAGAGGGGATCCCAACCATTCTGGTAGCGCCGGACTGGCCTCGGCGCCCCTGGTACGCCGACGTAGTGCTGATGGTGGTGGATGTTTCCTGGCGGCTCCCGCTTCGCGAAGATCTGTGGTCCCAGGGCCCCATCTTGCATCCTGCTTTACCCTGGCTTTAACGCCCTGGCTTTTGAATCCCAGGTGTTGAGGGATAGGGGAGTCTCTGAATCGGTGATCCCCACCATGCTCAGGCGCGTAAGTCCACTTCTCGCAAAATCTATCACCGCACCTGGAAGGCTTACATGGAACCCCCATTCTTTTTCAGTGGCTCGGGTGCTGGCCTTCCTTCAACAAGGCCTAGATCACAAGCTGGCATTGAGCACTCTCAAAGGACAGGTTTCTGCCCTGGCGATTCTTTTTCAGCGTCCCCTGGCAATGCATACTTTGATTCGTACTTTTGTCCAGGGGGTTCGTCATGTCGCCCCCCAGGTACGGTCGCCTTTGGTGCCATGGGACCCTAATTTGGTCCTCTCAGTGCTTCAGAAGCCGTCCTTCGAAAATATCAGGTAAATCCCTTTGCAGCTGCTTTCGTAGAAGGCGACTTTCCTGGTGGCTATTACATCTGCCAGGCGGGTGTCTCAGCTGGCGGCTCTGTCTTGTAGGTCTCCGTACTTGGTCCTACATAGGGATAAGGTGGTCTTGCGCCTGTCTCCTTCCTTCCTGCCGAAGGTGGTATCTTCTTTTCACATTAATGAGGACATTGTCCTCCCTTCACTGTGCCTGCGCCCGTCTCATCCTAAGGAGGTTGCTTTGCACTCTCTGGATGTGGTTAGGGCTCTGCGGGTGTATCTGCCAGCCACAGCCCCCTTTCGGAGCTCGGGTGCACTCTTTGTGGCGGTGGATGGCCCGCGCAAGGGGCTTGTGGCCTCGTCTGCCACTATTTCCCTTTGGATAAGACAGGCGGTGACCCGTGCGTATGCTGTTCGGGGCCAGGAGCCCCCTTTCCGGTTACGGCTCACTCTACCAGGACGATTAGTACTTCCTGGGCTTCCCGACATCAGGCGTCGGTATCTCAAGTGTGCAAGGCGGCTACTTGGACTTCTGTGCACACCTTTTCTAAGTTTTACAAAGTAGATGTATCAGCATCCTCGGATGCTGCTTTTGGCCGCAAGGTTTTGCAGGCGGCGGTGTGAGGCGCGTCTGGCTCCTCACGGAGGGCTCTTCTGTTGGGTACAGTTGTTGTTGCGTTACCCACCCCTCGTTTTGACACTGCTTTGGGACATCCCCACATGTCATGAATAAGATGCTGGGTCCGTCAATGAACGAAAGAGAATATAGGATTTTTTGACTTACTTTAAACTCCTTTTCTGAGTTCATTGACAGATGCAGCACCCACCCCTCTCTTCTTGAGTTTGTACTGCTTGTTACGAACTGAGTTGCTTAGCTTGTCAGAGGGGTTATACCAAGTGAGGACTGCCCCCTGGGAGGGGCTGTGTCTGCTTTTAGCTGAACTACGTTCTGCCTAGTCCACTCCTAGTGAAAGGTGGATAACCCCACATGTCATGAATAAAATGCTGCGTCCGTCAATGAACCCAGAGAAAAGGATTTTACGGTAAGTCTGGTATTTGCACACTAAAAACTCATATACTATATCAGTAACGACTAAGCCGTTTAGATCAAATTCAACATGGAACACATTAGGAAAAGATCCATAAGCCACACATCATGAAGCAGTAGTACTATATCAGTAATAGCTAAGCAATTTAGATCAAATTAAACATTTAACCCATTAGGAGCAATTGCCTTAGTTTTATACATCTATTTACCTACTTGTTTTTAAATTTACCTCCTCTCATGAACGCCTGTCACGACACCTGAGGTCAGGTGACAGGTGCGCACCGCTGGGGTGCGAATCACACCGAGGGTTGCGAAGTGCACCACTAAGGTTGTGGACCTATAGCTGACTGCTGCTAATGAGTTTCGGCTGGTACGGGAAAAGGGGCCCCTGGAGCACAGACACTGGAACACAGGGAGCTAGTGCATCGGTTTCCCCAGGGTGCAGAGTCTAAGAGCCAGTAGGTATTCGCCAGAGCCTCTGGTGGTGAGGATGGATTTGGCTGCAACTGCATCCAGGTCGCGGTCCCCGGGGTCCCCTAGCTCACGCTCGGCTGGCTACAAGTGGAAGAGAGGAAGCAGCAGCGCAGGAACAGCAAAGGATAGTCAGCAGCATAGGAAAGGGTCAGGGCCACCACCAGACAGGAGAAACCGAGAACAAGCTGAAGATTGGGGTATCAGGCAGGCAGGGATAAACCGAGAACAAGCCGAAGATCAGGGTACCAGGCAGGCAGGGATAGTCAGAACAAGCCAAAGATCGGTAACCAGAAATAGACACAGAGCATACGCCAGGAACAACTACACATGAAGCCAAACACACACAATGTTGATCGGCATTGCAGGCTTGCACTGCCAGGTGTTATATAATGTTCCTAATTAGGGCCTGGGGTGGAGCCCAGCTGAGGAGTTCTCATCATTTTCCTTTTGGCCACACATCCAATCACTTTCCAAGGCTTGCCGCCTCAACCTCCGCAACATCTCTAAAATACGTCCCTTCCTAACCAATGAAACCACAAAGCTCCTGATTCACTCCCTGGTCATCTCTCGCCTCGACTACTACAACTCCCTCCTCACTGGCCTACCTTTAAATAGACTATCCCCCCTCCAGTCCATCATGAATGCCGCTGCCAGACTTATCCACCTTACAAACCGTTCAACGTCTGCCACCCCTCTCTGCCAATCCCTCCATTGGCTGCCACTCGCCCAACGAATTAAGTTCAAAATACTAACCATGAGCTACAAAGCCATCCACAACTCTGCACCCAGCTACATCACCAACCTAGTCTCAAAATACCAACCTAACCGTCCTCTTCGCTCCTCCCAAGACCTCCTGCTCTCCAGCTCCCTCATCACCTCCTCTCATACTCGTCTCCAAGACTTCTCCCGAGCTGCTCCCATCCTCTGGAACTCCCTACCCCAAATTGTCAGACTATCCCCAAATCTTACCACCTTTAGGCGATCCCTGAAAACTTTTCTCTTCAGGGAAGCCTATCCTGCCGCCACCTAACAACTGCACTTTTTATTCTCAATCAACCCATCCCCCCACAGTTATTTCCCTCTCGTATCATTTCACCCTCCCTCCTAGATTGTAAGCTCTACCGAGCAGGGCCCTCTGATTCCTCCTGTATTGAATTGTATTGTATTGTACTGTCTGCCCTAATATTGTAAAGCGCTGCGCAAACCGTCGGCGCTATATAAATACTGCATAATAATAATAAAAAAATAATAATTAAAGAACACAGGTGAGGGAGGCACAGCCTCTAACTGGACACATGCCTCAAGGTAGGCAACAGACAAGACATGAATGTTACTGTGGTTTCATGAGAACGCCTCTCCAATGTCTATTATCCTTCTCCGCCCATGTATCCCATCTGGGTCCCTATTGTGATACATGGAAAAAAGCTTGGAGACGTGGTTCTTCTCTCCATTTTTTAATAGTGTAAATATTCTCTTTGATCCCACACCCAGACTCTGTAATTTTCCTCCCCATGTACTGTAACCTAACCCTTGGTATTGCTTGAATTAAAATAATCACCTAAGACCGATATGATATTGATAACCTTACATTTTTACCTTCTTTTCACATTCTTTTGCACTACCCTACAGCCCTGGTATCTGACAGCTCAAAAACCTTTTCATATGTAAAAAAGAAAAAAAAGTGACTACATTCCTCTGTGGAGGGTCATTTATGTTCCTAATGATTTTATTTCTCGATGTGGGAACTTTCCTATACACAATCCTTGGTCTCTTCTCAGTAGAACAGATCCTATCCTAATTTAGAATTTCCCAATAATTATGAATACTTTCTTCTACCTTTCTAAATTGCCTGTTAAAGGATAAGTTCACCTTTGGGAACATGTTTTCAGGGTGGAACATGCAACATGTTCCCAATGCTGCAGCCACTGCCCAATTCCCCCCTCTCCCTGTGACAGCAGTACGGGGGGGGAGTTCCCCCGTACTAGCTGTCAGTTTTTTAAATCGGCACGGCCGTGCAGGGCTCCACCTACATGGCCTCTTCATTCATACACAGAGCTCTCCCGACATCCTTTGCGGATATCTGCTTGTAGTTCTCAATAAACTACCACGGTGCTGTGGAATTACACTGATATAGGACACAGATACACTACCTATCTGCTGATCACTGGTGCAATGCTTTACTGGCTCCAAAAAATAAATGAATGCAATTTGTTTTACCTGCAAAAAAAAATGTGCATATATTTATTTATTTTTTTAAAAGTGAACTGATCCTTTAATATTGAATACCACTACTAGACCAAAATCTCCTTCCTCATTTCCATTCAGTTCTTTGTCCTTGACTATTGTATCTTTTTTCAGATTTTGTACCCTCTCCAACTCTTGTGTAATAAATTCCCACTTCTTGTCCTTCTGCGTTAACCTCTCTCCCAAAACTTCAGATTTCTGTTTAAATCCCTCAGTCTTGGAGCAATTTCTCCTCATCCTGATAAATTCACCCTTGGGAATTCATAGTAACCATAACAGGTGATTGCAAATAGATATAGGGATGTATGTGTTCTAATTTGTCTCCTTAAAAAAAGATATTGTCATTATCTTATTCTCTTCCATGTATATTTCAAAATTAAAGAATAGTATACACATCGTCTTGTAGTTCCAAGTAAGAATACGTCTCTCAATGTTAACAAATTCTAGGAATTGGACCAATAATTCCTCACTACCCTCCTATTTTATAAAAATATCTATATTCCTCTTGCGTATTTAGTTCCCCAGGTTTGTCAATCAACACATTATCATGTTTCCATTTAGCCATGAAAATATTCTCTATCCCTGATGCAAATCTAGCCCCTATATCAACCCCCATATTCTGTCTTTTAAAAGTGCCATTGTACTAAATGAAACTTTGTTCCAGACCAAACCGCAACATATTGACAGTATAGTCATTTTGAATTCCACTTAATGCCCATCTAGCTGATTTTAACTCATACTCATTGTTGATAGTGTACAATGAACTTGCATCTACTGTAACTAAAAAACAATGCGGTTTATAGGGGATGCTATCAAAAATCTGTAAAAAGTATGTGGTATCACTGATTAACTTTCCATAGCTTGAGCTACTGACTGAAGGAAGGATCTACACATTAAATAACTCGAGGGGGGGGTGTCAAGGTTCCATTGACAATAGGTCTCCCTGATGGATGAACCACATCTTGATTGATTTTTGGAAGAAAAAATATGATGACTATTTTATGGGCTGGTGGAACTCTGTAGCTTCAAAGGGCTTCCATCTGGGGTTTCAGACTCTGCCTCTTGCTTCAGTGCAAACAAGAAAGATAAAAACCAGCACGAACACTCTATTGTGTAGTAGATAATTAAACCATGTGAATTTGAGCTAATAGAATTGCACTCACAAGAGTAACGAAGGACGAGCTTGCCCTCTTAGTAACACTATATAAACTGAGTGGGTAGCCGTGAGCATTCGGGCTGATGAAGATACACGTGCCTTTAAATGCATACCAACCATGAAGTGACATCAGACAGAGGAGGTCCCAGTTGCAGACCCACTTCCTAGTTAGAGTCCCATTCCCCCTCACAGCTATACCTGGCTCCTGGTTTCCATCTCACATGGCTGTGATGTAGGTTTGATGTCCATCACCACATGTTGCTGGTCCCCTGACTCCACCAGGTTTACCCTTTTATCCGCCTGTCTTTTGTTCCACTTGTGAGTGCAATTCTATTATTTGTGCTGTAGACGGAATGCCCCTTTCTGGTCCATTGGCTGCACCTCTCATATAGTTAGATTTGTTTTATTTTAATTCGTTTAAACTACCCACTAATTTACTGATGAATTGTTCATATATTATTTTTTTTTATTATTATTTATAACTTATTTTGGCAATTATTTATTGGTGGTTACTTTTTTTCACTGACTACATCGGTTTAGCCTTGTCTGTTTACTCAGGAGACGTGTGAAATTGAGCACTGTCACCCCTGTGGTGTACCCACGTGGGGTTCTTTTTTCCTCTCATTACTCCCACTGTTTCATTCTTTGGAATTTGCAATCTCACAAAATGCTATTAAACAGCTTCTCACAGGGGTTATTTACTGACAAGCAATTCCAGGATTTCTGCTGGAACATTTTCACGGTTTCCAAGGCTAATTGAGATACTGGCTCATTCAGAATCTGAAAACTCTCAACTTGTTCCCGAGAGGCCAAAGGTTTTGTGTGGAATTGGCCAGGTCACTCGTTGCTGTCCTTCTACCAGGGGCCTTATGTCAGATATGCTTTTTTTTATACATCCCCACTGAATGCTTGAGAAGTTCTCAGAATAGATGCCAGACCGGGAATAGTTCTTGAGGCCCGCTTAGGGCAGGTAGCTTGGTCATCTTAGGAAGCTCAACTTCCCATCAACATCCTAAAATTCAAGGGAATTTGGTTGTCCCTTCAACATTGGACCTTTCAGCTACAGGGCTACCCAACCAAAATCTCATCAACACAGTTTGACAGTTGTGGCCCACATCAACTATCAAGGAGGCACCAAAAGCCACTCCACAAGAAGGGATGCTTATTCTCACTTGGACAGAACTGCACATTATAACCTTTTCCGCCATCTGCATCCCAGGCATGGAAAATTGGCAGAAGGACTTTGCCAGTTTCCTTTTGGTTCCAGAGGAAAGGACCTAATTATGCATTTCCCCTTCTACAGTTCCTCCCTTTCTGCACCGGATGATCGGGATAAGGGGGGATCCTCATTGCACAAAACTGGCACAGGAAAATGTGGTACAGGCATATCCCCCTTTTAAGTACACAATGGGACCAGAGCATGTATGTAAAACAAAAATGCACTTAACCACTTTAAGACCGAGCCTCTTTTTGGAGTTCGGTGGTTATCAGTTAAAAACAGTTTTTTTTTTGCTATAAAATAACTTGGAACCCCCAAACATTATATATATTTTTTTCTAAGACCCTAGAGAATACATTTTTTTTTTTTAATTATTTATTTTACTTTTTAATTTTTATTTTTACAACTTTTTCCTATTATCACTATGATATCCTATGATCACTTTTTTCCTATTACAAGAAATGTAAACATTCTTTGTAATAGAAAAAAGCATGCCAGGACGTCCAAAATATGAGATCTGGGGTCAAAAAGACCTCAGATCTCATATTTACACTAAAATGCATAAAAAAAAAAAAAAAATTTGAAAAAAATGGCAGGGGGAAAAAAATGTCCCCTTTAAGAGCATTGGGCGGAAGCGACTTGTGACTTAGCTTCCGCCCAGCCATGTTATGGAGCCGGGTGAACGGCTTCAGCCGCTCACTCGGCTCATGGACACTGGGGGGGACGGACCCGATCATCTCCTGCCGGCGGGTCCGGTAAGCAGCGGAGATGACCGGAAAGCGGCGGGAGGGGGGGGCACCTCTCCCGCCGCTGATAAGTGATCTCGCGGCGAATCCGCCGCTAAGACCACTTTTATCTTGCAGGGAATCGCCTGCTGAAAAAAAAAGATACCGGGGGGTTATGGTAGCTATCTGCTACCATAACAACGGTATTCCACTTCAAAGTACCGCCGTCAAACGAAGTACGGCGGTCCGGAAGTGGTTAAAGTAAAGCAATACCTTTTTTCACTTCTGGGGTGTCAATGCAGCCTGCCTGTGTCCAGCAATGCAGCCCACCTGTGGCCAGCAATGCAGCCCGCCTGTGTCCAGCAATGCAGCCTGCCTGTATCCAGCAATGCAGCCTGTCTGTGCAGGGGAAGAGAGAGGAGCAGATTGCTGGAACACCTTTCATTTGAATTGCCGCGTGTTCCAGCCGCTCGCCGTCACATACAGCCCTGGCTCCTGGCCCAGGTACTTTGATATACGTCACACGTCCCAGCATTGGACGGGTGATCTGTCTATCAAACTACCTGGGACAGGAAGCGTATGTGACGGCAAGTTCAGGGAATACTCTCAATTCTAATGAAAGGCGTTACAGCGATGTTCCCCGCTTTGATAATCAGCGGGCAATCCTCTCCTCTCTTCCCCGACTCCCATTCAACGCCGGCACTTTACATACACTCGCGTGTACAGAGGGTATGAAAATTTTACAAAAACCAAGGATGAACCAAGTCATCCATAGTGAAAGGATATAGGACTTTAAAGGATTGGTGTGAGGTCAGAGTGAGCACAGACTTCCATCTTATAAAATTGAATACTTTATTTTTCCATATTTAAGATCATATATTTGTTTCAAAAGAATAACATTGCAACCGTACACAATAGTTCCAGTATATGTGTATATACATACAAAAATGCACAGAAAAGCAATTCAAGTGGAATAATAATCAACGAAGAAGACTTGCTTCTTCAGGATTTATTCCCCTTTATATTTTCATGCTTATCTATTGATCAAAGCATAAGATATCAGTATATTCAAAACTTAGTTTACATAACACAAACATTAATTACACATTGCCTAGTCTTGTGAATATTGTGCTCACCCGTTCTTTCCTGGTGTTGTCAGCACGGCCATGCCGCCAACGTCCGAACAGTTAGGGACAGACCCTCAGCAACTCCCCCCCCCCCCTTCATAGGCAGGTGGTGCCAGGTCCACCTCCCATAGGCTGGATGGGCAACAGATTAACCCTCAATCGTGGCCAACACTCATTCGGTTGTACGCCGGACTCAATGTCTATAAAACAAATGTATGTCCATTTATACCAGCCCCTGTGTAAACAGCCATCTGTTCAACCCGTCTACACTGAGGGACATCCCATTTTCCACCCCATAGGGGGTGCACCTCATTAGCACCACCAAAAGGTAACAGCAAAGAGCACCGATTAAGGAGGGGGGGAAAGAAAAAAAAGGGGAAAACAACTCGACCCCCATCCATATCTGCATCTGTCCCCCCATACCCAAAGGTATGCCCCCAGTTCCGGTCCTGCTTCTCACAAAGAGACCCAGCCTGTATCATAAGTCCCATGACTGCACTTACCAGAGAGTCATCCAGGCCGGGATAAAGCAGCAGCGGGGCTTCCATGCCTCCTCGCTTAGCTGCGTTCCCGCCCTTAATGAGGGCACAAAATGCGCAAGTGACGGAGCCGAGCGGCTCCCCCAGCATCACTTCCGCATCGGCGTCTGCATGACGGCGCACAAAGTCCCCAAAGTCAGCGGATACAGCCGCATCCGCCGACATGATGACCTCGGGCAGCACCGCCTCCCCCAGGTGTATAAGCACCTGGGGGGGATAGAGCGAGGGCGGGACCCAAGGTCGGCTCCACCACTCCTCCCAGACGTCCGCATCGCCCAGCCCTTACCCATAAGGTATGGGGAGATGCAGGGAGCCAATCCATACGATCAAGAAGAGGGTACAGAAAGTATTCAGACCCTCTTAAATTTTTCACTCTGTTATATTGCAGCCATTTGCTAAAATCATTTAAGTTCATTTTTTCCCCTCATTAATGTACACACAGTACCCCATATTAACAGAAAAACACAGAATTGTTGACATTTTTGCAGATTTATTAAAAAAGAAAAGCTGAAATATCACATGGTCCTAAATATTCAGACCCTTTGCTCAGTATTTAGTAGAAGCACCCTTTTGATCTAATACAGCCATGAGTCTTTTTGGGAAAGATGCAACAAGTTTTTCACACCTGGATTTGGGGATCCTCTGCCATTCCTCCTTGCAGATCCTCTCCAGTCCTGTCAGGTTGGATGGTAAATGTTGGTGGACAGCCATTTTTAGGTCTCT
>BLSH010495979.1:335390-348662 GCA_018402905.1 Glandirana rugosa | reverse complement strand
GGGGTGCACAGTACTTATCTCCGACGCAGACAGTTACTTGCATTCTCTTTATTGAAACATGGGGGGGTCGTAAAGACCGGAACCGATAGAACTCTTTCCCGTTTACTAAGTACACAGTCCCTGACCACACTGGTCTTTACACACCTGACGTTGTCTGGTGTGTTTTGCGTCCATTACACTTATTATTACAAATAAATTTTCTATTCATTTATTTCTATTGAGTGGAGGTTACGTCACTTATCACATTGGGTTGATCACTTGTGTTTGGTTTCTGTCTGATTTATGTTATCCAACATCCCTTCTTACCTGCCCAATCCATCTCCTGTTTCCCTTTTCCTGTCCTACCTTGTTCCCAGCTCCCTTGTGCTTGATCTCCCGTGTATGACCATGGCTCTGGTACGATTACGATTTGGATATCCCATGCTCTGTAAATATTGTATTTAGTCTGTCTTTGGTTTGTGTTCACTAGTTGGGTTACACTATTCACTGCATTGGAGGTGAGTTATCTTTATTTACTTATCTTTTAAATAAACATTATTATTCACATTACCTGCGTTTTGTGTGGTCTGTTGCAGTCCACACATTTCTGGTCACACCAGTCCCTGACACATGAATCATTTGCCCTTTCTCAAGATAGCCAAGGCCAGAAATGCTGGGGGGGTACAAAGTTATTTCTCTTACGTTCATTGACAGACGCAGCCTCTATTCATGACACGTGGGGTTTATGCACATCCTACTAGGAGTATACTAGGCAAAAAGAAAAAAAGCAAGCTGGCCTCTCCCAGGGGACTGTCCTCACTCAGCATATAACCCCCCAGCTCTGCATAGCATATCAGTTTTTTTATGCCTAGTGCAAGGAGTTAGACCTGGCTCCCTTATGGGATCTGCGGTTCCACATTTTTTTCTTCTTTTTGCTTTTCTCAAGCTATCTGATGAAGACAGCTATCAAGTAGCCGGCTGGGGCATAGAGGATATTTCTCGAATCCTGAAATTTCCCCAGCACGGCCGAAGGATACGAGCTACCCTTAGCTTTAGTGGGGTCCGCCGCATCGTACCCATTCTGTGCGTGGGGGCTAGTGGGTGAACCCCACTTACGGCTGAGTGACCGGGTTGCGCTCGCGTCCAGGGGTGTTTCTGGCCTGCAGCATCCCTCTCCACCTGAAGGGAGGAAGGTCTGCTACCGGGTGGCTACCCGCTGCGCCCGTCGGGAATGGTGAGTGACCCCCCTGGGGTGCGGAGGGGGGGGCGACTAGCGGTACCGTAATTCTGGTGGAGGGTCCTGGGGTCAAGGTTTTCTTTTTCCTATTCTTCTGAGGAGGAATCTGAACTGGAAGGGGGCTCTGTGGTCACAGGGACCCCTGTGGAGCTTTTGTATGGTGAATTGGAGCCCTCAGACAGTGAGGAGCACCAGGGGGCCTCAGTGGCACGCGAAAGGGTGTTAGTGGCCTCCCTGATCACCGACATCCGTGAGTCGTTGCGGCTGGACCAGGCTGGGGAGTCGCAAGAGCCTACCTACTTTTGTGGGTCTTTTAAACTGACACGGACCCCTAAGGTGTTTCCTTATGTCCAGTTTTTTTGACCAGTTTGTGTACAAGGAATGGCAGCGTCCGCAGAATTCCTTTTCACTGCCCAAATGTTTCTCTGTGCGCTATCCTTTTGAGGACAGCCTTTTGAAGAAGTGGGCATCCCCCGCAGTGGACCCTCCCGTGGCTCGTCTGAATAAGGTGACGACCATTCCATTGGAAGGGTCACCATCCTTTAAGGATCCGGCCGATAGACGGATAGAGGCGGTGTCCAAGGCATTGTTCTTGGTGGCGGGGACGGCCATGGTGGCGCAGTCGCTCACAGAATGTGCGACGGAGTTGCACAGTGATTTGGGCTGCAGGTGCTCCCCTGAGGCTTTGCAGCGGGCAGACCACCTGGTGCAGGGTCTCCGTTACCTGTGTGACGCAGCTTTGGACCTGCTCCCTATGCTGTCAAAGATGTCTGTTTTTGCAGTCATTATCAGACTGTTATTGTGGTTGCGGTGTTGGTCTGGTGACCACGCGTTCAAAAAGGGCCTCACGGATCTCCCTTTTCAGGGTGGTCATCTTTTCGGGGCGCAACTGGATGAAATCATTAAGGATTTCACCGGGGGGAAGAGTACTTTTCTTCCAGAACCCAAGCGGCGGGGTTACCATTTTTTTTCGTCCGCCCAGTTCAGCGGGCAAGGGCTCACGGCCCGGCAAGTCTGCCACGGGGTCCGGCAAGTGGCCCTGGCAACGCAAGCCCGAAAAGACGGAGGACAAGGTTGGATGGGTTGTCCCCGCCCGACTCTCGGGTGGGGGGCTGGCTTCTGGGGTTCGCTGGCCGGTGGACCGCTCGCATCTCCGATCGGTGGGTGCGGGAAGTGGTGTCCTCCGGGTACAGGATAGAGTTCAGTACTTTACCCCAGACAGGTTTTTCCCATCATACTTGAGGCTCCCTCCGGGGCTTCGGGAAGCTCTGCTGGGGGCTGTTCAGATGCTGTCCGAACAAGGGGTAATTGTGCCGGTCCCTCCGTTGGAAAGGTTCCACGGCTTCTATTCGAACCTCTTTGTGGTGCCCAAAAAAAGGTGGGGTCAGGCCAGTTCTGGACCTGGAAGCGCTCACTTTGTGAGAGCACGGATTTTCAGGATGGAATCAGTCCGCTCGGCCGTGGCCGCCCTTCACCAAGGGGACTGCATGGCATCTCTTGACATCAGGGACGCTTATCTTCATGTTCCCATTGGTCTCCAGCATCAGCGTTTCCTGCGCTTTGCGGTAGGGGATCTACATTACCAATTTGTGGCACTGCCCTTCAGTCTGTCCTCGGGTCCTCCTGCTGGCTCTATTGAGGCAGAGAGGCATTGCTGTGGTGGCATACCTCGACGATCTGCTCCTGCAAGCGGAGTCAGCTTTGGCTCTGGAGGACAATGTTGCTATCACCATGGCCTCGATGAGAGACTTCTGCTGGCTGATCAACCTGCAGAAGTCGACATTGACATTTAATATTGGGCACGGAGCACGCAAAGGTGTTCCTACCTCCGGCCAAGTTGCTGACGCTACAAGCAGCGGTGCGAATCCTGCTGTCACGTCGGTGGTCCTCTTTACGGTTCTGTATGCGGGTGTTGGGGCTCATGGTCTTAGCCTTTGAGGCGATACCGTACGCCCAGAGTCACACTCGGCTCCTGCAGCGAGCGATCCTGTTATGGTGGGACAAGTCTCCGTTGTCCCTGGACCAGCTGATCAAATTGGATCATCAAACCAGGGGGTCATTGACCTGGTGGCTCCGGGCCCCGGCATTGACTTTGGGATTGTCGTTCCTTCCCCTGAATTGGTCGGTAGTCATGACGGACACCAGCCTATCGGGCTGGGTAGGAGTCCTGGGGCAGTTGTCTGCTCAAGGCCGTTGGTCGACGCAGGAATTGCCCTTTCCTGTAAATGTGCTGGAGCTGAGGGCAATCAGGCTTTGTCTCTCCCACTGGTCGGCAAGGCTGTGCGGCCTCCCGGTTCGGGTTCAGTCGGACAACGCCACGGCATTGGCGTATGTGAACCATCAGGGCGGAACGAGCTCGGCGGCAGCTGTGGAGGCGGCCCACATTCTGAAGTGGGCAGAACTTCATGTGCCGGCAATCTCCGCCATCTTCATTCTGGGCGCAGAAAACTGGCAAGCGGACTTTCTCATTCGTCAGACTCTGGATCAGGGGGAATGGTCTCTGCATTCAGAAGTGTTCCTCCAGATTTGCAAAAGGTGGGGCACGCCAGACGTGGACTTAATGGCGTCCAGGTTCAGTCACAAGGTGAAGACCTTTGTGTGCAGGACAAGGGATCCGTTGGCGGCCGCCATGGACGCACTAGTCACACCTTTGTTTCGGTACCGGCTTCTTTACGCCCCCCCCCCCCCCTCAAGCTTCTACCGCGACTCCTGCGCAAGATAGAAGTGGAGGGAATCCCGACAATCCTGGTGGCTCCGGATTGGCCTCAGCGCCCTTGGTACACCGACGTGGTGCGGATGGTAACAGGCGTTCCCTGGCGGCTCCCACTTCGCGAAGATCTGCTGTCACAGGGACCCATCCTGCACCCTGCTTTACCCTTGCTGGCTTTGACGGCTTGGCTATTGAGTCCCAGGTACTGAGGGATAGGGGCGTTTTCTGACTCCGTGATCCCTACTATGCTTAAGGTGCATAAGTGTACTTCACGCAAGATATATCATCGCACCTGGAAGGCTTATATTGCCTGGTGTGAGGCGCGGGGTTGGAACCCCCGCTCTTTCTCTATATCCCGGGTGCTGGCCTTCTTGCAGCAAGGCCTGGATAACAATTTGACTTTGAGTACACTCAAGGGTCAGATTTCGGCTCTGTTGATTCTTTTTCAACATCCTTTAGCTACGCATTCTTTGATACGTACATTTGTTTAGGGTGTACGTCATGTAGCTTCTCAGGTACGGTCGCCATTAGCACCGTGGGATTTAAATGTAGTACTTTCTGTACTGCAGAAACCGCCATATGAGAAAATCAGGGATATTCCCTTACAATTGCTGTCACAAAAGGTGGCTTTTTTGGTGGCCATTACATCCGCTAGGCGGGTGTCTGAGTTGGCGGCTTTGTCATGTAGGTCTCCCTACTTGGTCCTTCATAAGGATAAGGTGGTGCTGCGCCCTTCTCCTTCGTTCCTACCGAAGGTGGTTTGCTCTTTTCACATTAATGAGGACATTGTTCTCCCTTCATTGTGTCCACACCCGTCTCATCCCAAGGGGATTGCTTTGCACTCTTTGGATGTAGTAAGGGCTCTGCGGGTGCTTCTTTTCCAGAGTCTGATGCTTTGTTTGTACTGACGGAAGGACCGCGCAAAGGTTTGGCGGCCTCGTCAGCTACTATATCCCGTTGGATCAGACAGACGGTGACCCATGCGTATACTGTTCGGGGCCAAGAACCCCCTTTTCTGGTCACGGCTCATTCCACCAGGGCGATTGGCAATTCCTGGGCTTTCAGACACCAAGCCTCGGTATCTCAAGTGTGCAAGGCGGCTACATGGGCCTCGGTGCACACTTTTGTTAAATTTTACAAGGTTGATGTGTCAGCATCCGCGGATGCTGCTTTTGGCCGCAAAGTTTTGCAGGCGGCGGTATAGGCGCGGCTGGCGCCTCCTGAGAGGATTCTGTTGGGTACAGTTGTTATTGTTTACCCACCCCTCTTGTTTGACCCTGCTTTGGGACGTCCCCACGTGTCATGAATAGAGGCTGCGTCTGTCAATGAATGTAAGAGAAAATAGGATTTTATTAAGAACTTACCATAAAATCCTTTTCTCTGAGTTCATTGACAGACGCAGCACCCACACCCCTCTGTGTTGCGTTTGTATGGCTTGTTACGAACTGAAATGCTATGCAGAGCTGGGGGGTTATATGCTGAGTGAGGACGGCCCCCTGGGAGGGGCCAGCTTGCTTTTTTTCTTTTTGCCTAGTCTACTCCTAGTAGGATGTGCGTAAACCCCACGTATCATGAATAGAAGCTGCGTCTGTCAATGAACTCGGAGAAAAGGATTTTACGGTAAGTTCTTAATAAAATCCTATTTTCTCAACAAAATAAAGCATAGAGACATGGATGGATGGAGGAGTTTGCTATGAATATTAAAAATGAATTACATTTTTTTGGTTTGCGGTGCTCACATGCAGTGAAGATCCGCTTTAACCACTTACCAACCGGGCCACTTTTTTACATTTGATGGTCACAAGCTAAAAACATTTTTTTTGCTAGAAAATGACATAGAACCCCCAAACATTATATATATATATTTTTCAAACACCCTAGAGAATAAAATGGCGATTGTTGTAATACTTTTTGTCACACGGTATTTGCGCAGCGGTCTTTAAAGCACGATTTTTTTGGAACAATTTTACTTTTTTGAGTTAAAAAATAAGACAACAGTAAAGTTAGCCCAATTTTTTTCTATATTGTGAAAGAGGATGTTACGCCGAGTAATTAGATACCATACATGACACGGTTGAAAATTGTGCGCACTCGCGGAATGGCGACAAAGTCCGGTATTTAAAAAGTTCCATAGGCGACGCTTTAAAAAATTTTAACAGTCACCAGGTTAGAGGTGCAGAGGAGGTCTTTTGCTGGAATTATTGCTCACACTGGCGATCACGGCGATACCTCACATGTGTGGTTTGAACACTGTTTTCATATGTGGGCGCGACTTATGTATGCGTTTTCTTTGCTGCGCGAGCTCGCAGGGACGGTGGCGCTTTAATTTTTTTTTTTTTAATTAATTTGTTTTTAGCACTGTTCCTTTAAAAAAAAAAAAAATCTGATCATGTTTATTGCTATCACAAGGAATGTAAACATCCCTTGTGATAGTAATATATGGTGACAGGTACTCTTTTTGGAAGAGTCTAAAAGACCCCCCATCCCTCCTTTGCACTTCACAGTATTCAGATTGCCAAAAACAGTGATTCTGAATACTGGCAGTTTTTTAAAATTGGCGCCGTTAGCCGCCGAGTAAACCGGAAGTGACGTTGTGACGTCGCTTCTGGAATTTGCCGAAGGAGACCCGATCGGAGCAGATTACGGCTTCTGTCAGTTCTCCTTCCAGCCGGCGGATGCGCCGGATCGTTGCTCCAGTCTCCCGGTGGGACGGGAGGCCGGAGAAGAGCGGCGGAAGGCAGCGGGAGGGGGGATGTCCCCTGGGATAACGACCAAACGGCTCCCGAGCCGGATCGGTCCTTACCCCTCGATAGCCGACCGCTAGCTCTAAAAAATTATACCGGGATATAGCCTGCAGCTGCAGGCTATGTCCCGGTAGAGCCGCTCAAACCCGACCGCCGCCTATTTACGGGGCTGGTCGGGAAGTGGTTAAGTACCATCAAGGGGCAAATGCTGCTCTTGGCCATTCTGTTTCAGAGACTATTGGCATTTCATTCTTTAGTTAAGGCCTTTGTGCAGGGTGCACGCCAGGGGATATCAACCTGATTCTTTCAATAGGTAACCCTTTTAGTTAATGTGAGATAATCACTTGATCAACCTCACTCTTAGGGCAGCCCTTCTCATTTCTGTCACCTCTGCACAGCACGTCTCAGAGTTATTAGCTATTATCTTGTTAAAGAGCCTTTCCTAATTTCACTCAATGCCTAAAGCCTTTCTCCTCAAGGTGGTTTCCACCCTCCTGCTTGACCACTGGAAAGTTTTACCACCTTCGTTACCAGACCATTTTTTGCTATTCAGCACTGTGCTATTTTAACTGGAGTTTTCTTGGTCATGCAACACTGCATGTAAATGAAACGTATATAATTTATTTTTCACACAAATAGAGCTTTCTTTTGGTGGTACTGGATCACCACTGGCTTTTTTTATTATAAAAGTTATAACACATATCCATAGCTCCCAACTGTCCCTGATTTTGAGGCACTGTCCCCGATTTGGAACAATGTCCCTCTTTCCTCCTCATTTTGTCTCTCATTTTGGTCTCCTCTATATAGTTGTATATAACATGCACTTTTTATCTTTCAAAGCGTTTCCCAGTGCTAAACCTTTCATCCAATTTCTAAATTGCTGCATCTATAAATTTCAAAAGCCAGTATAAAGGAATAGTAGTGGTAAAGAGAAGCACTTGTGGGTTTCAACTAATAACTTTTTGTATACTTCTCTGTTAAGGAGGTGTGGCAAGGGGGGTGTCCCATGCCTACATACTTTTGCTAATAGGTGTCCCTTGTTCTCATCTCAAAAGGTTGCGAGGTATGCATATCCAATAAAATCAAATTTCTTCATACATTTAGGCCAAAATGCATTCTGCTACATGTTGCAAGCGCTGGCAGCGATCAAGGGCTTATCTTGCTAACACTGCTCTATACTATTTGGCTGGTTCACAGCACAAAAACGCACTCCAGATCCATTCCGGATGTGTTTCTGCATGCACATTTTGGCGCGTTCCGGTGTGTGATGTGCTTCCGAATGCATTCCAGATGCTTTTTTCTTTTTTTTTCTTTTTTTTTTTTTTTTTTTACTGTACTGGGGTCTGGTGTGTTTTTGATACGTTTTACTGCGTTCCAGTGCAGGAAAAGTGCGGCATGTTCTATTTTTATTTCTGGAAATGGAAAGCCCTGGATCTGACTACACTGGTGTGAACTATGCCACTGGAAACAACATAACCTTTTCATGCGTTTTTGATGCAGAAAAATAAACTCACTGGACTGCATGTGGTGTGAACTGGCCCTTAGGGTATACTAGCAATGTTCTGATCATGATAAAGATACTGATCCGTACAGACACTATACTAGTAATCAGCAACTTATAGTGTGGCGAGCAATCTGATGCTAACTGAAACTGGCTGGGGTGGACACTAACTGACACTGACATAGCTAGTGACACTAATACAGTCATCAGTGATAATACTGTACAATGGCACTGTACTAACGGTACTGGCTGGGTCATAGGGGTGCTCAGAAGGGCAATCAAAGGATTAATTGTGTGCCTAACAAGTGTATGCAAGTGTATGTGTGCTGCTTGTACTCACTGTTCTGACTGGGGCTCTCTCCTTGCTTTCATTTCAGAGTGGCAGGGAGAAATCCAGCCAGAGCATGTGTTTATAAACACAGAGGTCTGTGTTGTGATAGGCCACAGCCGATCAGCAGGTGTACAGCCATAATCATTGGTTGTAACCTGCTGACATACTTGTGTTGTCTCCAATCACAACACAGGTCAGTAGGGGGTGCGTGCATGGGTGCCCAAAAAACAGGAACTACACTGCGACTTATGGGTATGTTGCAGTGCCTGGCTGTGCCGCCCGCCCGCAGTAAGTGTACTGCGGGTGGGTGGCAAGTGGTTAATCGGGACATTATTTTTCCCACCTTATTTTCTGCTCAAAAACATCCCAAGGAAATTTCTCTCCACTGTCTCAATGTTGTATGCGCAGTGAGAGTCTACCTCCTGGGTAAAGTCTTTTTTTGGCAATAAGATTCCTTTTGCCCTTCCCATAGGGGGCTCCCTGCTTCTCACTCCATCATTGCTAGGTGGATTAAACAAACATTGGAATCTATGGCCTAAAGCAGGGGTCTCCAAACTTTCTAAACTAAGGCCCAGTTTTTTGTTTTTTTTTAAATCAAAACAATATTTTATTGCCGTCAAACAAGAATGCACATGCACTTATTACAGTATACATAGTAGAGTGTACATCATTACAATTGATTTGTCCACAATAGCAAAGTAATATGCATCAAATGTGTATAGTCATTGTAATACATCTCAAGAATGGCGGCATTTAATGAATGAGATAAGATAAAAGAAAATAATACATGACTTCCAATCTGTGCCTGTTCCCTCCTTTTCCCCCTTCCCTGAGATTTCCATAAAGTATTATAAGGTTCATAAACCTTGTAGACTACCTAGGTTTTATTATCGGGCTTACTAGGGTACCTAAATCCTTTTTGCTCATATGTGTCAAACATACTATGCCCTAAACCTATGAGTTCATGCTGAAGACTTCCTGTTAGACTTACATCGGCAGCAATCTATCTCCAACCAGTTGTACCGGGGCTACTGAGGTATTAGATAGCCAGTTTCTCCATATAAGATCAAACTTTTGAGATGCATTGTGGTGACAGTAAGCCAGCTGCACTCCGAGGGTGTTGTTGACGCAATGTATCCATTGGGCTTTAGTAGGCATGCAATATCCATAATCTTGCTATCAACTTCCTGGCTAGATATAGCAGTCTTGTGATCATGTAGTATATGCCTCTAGGAACATCTCCTCATCTATAGCTCCCAACAGGCACACCAGTGGGTTAAAGGGGATAGTAAGTTGAGCTACTTCAGTAATGGTTTGAATGACCTCAGCCCAGTATCTTGCCAGTTTGGGACATCTCCAGGTCATATGTATAAAGTCACCTGTGTGAGCTACACACGTTGGGCAGAGAGGAGTGTCTCCTGCCCCAAGCAAACAGTTTGGCCGGAGTATGATATGACCTATGGAGGATGAAGACTTGAGAAAGTTTTTGGGAGACAGAAACTAAGACTACTGGGAGGGATTCTAATGCCATGTCCCACTGCTCATCATCTGTCTCTTGTATGTCTGTGACCCATGAAGACCTGCATTTAAGTAAGGAAGGATTTTGGATGGTTGACATAAGGACAGAGTACATGTGGGAAATTAGGCCCTTACAGGAAGTGGCCCGTATAAGATTTTGTATCGTGGAGGAGGAGGACATAGGGAGGGGTGTCGCTTGCGCTTGGGCTTGCAAGGCATGCCGAAGCTGGAGGTATTGATAAAATTGGCCATTAGTGAGCAAGAATTCATTATGCAACTGTTCAAGAGGTTTTAAGGTGCCATTGGAGTACAGTTGATGGAGGAACTGTATCCCCTGTTTCTTCCATAAGGAGAAGCCCTGTAGCTTATTAACTTCTCGAAATTGGGATTGTGCCATAGTGGAGTACAAAGCCCAGTTTACTGTCCTTCAGACTTTCGGGGGGCCGGACTGTGGCCAGCAGGAATAGGAATTTTTTTTAGGCATTGGGGGAGTAAACGGTGTCACATCTTTGGTATTAGGGGGAAGAATAGTGGCCCATTGTTGGTGTCAGTAGCAGGAATTATGTTCCATTGTTGGTATCAGTGGGCTGAATAGTGTCTCCTATCATTGAGATGAACAGTGCCCCAAGGGCCGGATAAAGGCAAGCAAAGGGCCACATTTGGTCCCCGGGCCGTAGTTTGGAGACCACTGGTTTAAAGCATAGTGTTCCACCCTTCTCTGTTAAGATGCACTCTACCAGATCTGTTAATATCTTGTGGACTTAGCATTGGGCATCTATTTCTAAGATTTCTCAGAGCTAGGCTCTCAGCTGGTCTTCTGTTCACTTGTTTAAGTTTTACTAGCTGGATTTTTAGGCCTCATCTGATGACAGTTTCTGCAAAAGGCGCTTCAAGCTGCTCTGATTTCTGTTGAGCCCTTCCTTGATCTGTTGTTATGCGGGCCTGTTAACATTTGTTCTCTGTGTTGTCCCCCCTAAGTTGGGCTACTCTTGGATGTCCCATTGTTTGACTAAAGAGTGTGTCCTGTACGGTACAATTAAAAAAACAGGATATCTTGTACAGTACAGGACACAGACCGACTATTAATAGACCCTGAGTTATAGGCTGATGATTGGACGCTATCAAGCTTTGAAGGACACAACAACTGGACACCCCCCCATATATCCCTACTCAACTCTGTGAATCCTCATTTGTTTGCTAGTGTCCTAAGGTGATATACCTCTTCTTCCTTACGGGGAAATCATTTGTAGCTTAAAGCCATAATAAAGCCTTGTTTTTTTATTAAAAAAAATTAACAAACAAGGGGTTTTGCACAGAGCAGCTGGATCCTCCACTTCTCAGGTCCCACGCCAGCGCCCCTGGCCCCTTCCTCCTGCCTGGTGCCCCCACTGCAAGCAGCTTGCTATGGGGGTACCAGAGCCGCTGCTCTGTGTGTCCATTCACACACAGAGCTGCGGCTCGGCCCCACCCCCCCCCCATCCCCGTCTCCTGATGGCCAATGGCTCCCGCTGCTGCCAAAAGCCAATCAGGAGTTTGAGTTCCCAGACAGGCAAGGCTCTCATGGACATCGCTGGATCGAGATGGGGCTCAGGTAAGTAAGGTAAGTATTAGAAGGGCTGCTGCACAGAGAAGGTTGTTTACCTTCATGCATAGAATGCATGAAGATAAAAAACCTTGTGCCTTTGCAACCACTTTAAAATGGTATTAAACCCAAAAGCAATCTTTTATTTTATTGCATATTAACTTTACTTGCTTGTGATGGCTGTATTCATTTTCTTTTCTAAGCTTTCTTCTATTTTCACCTGGTGATCTGGCCAGTAAGTCTGTTGTTTTTCAAAAGAACAAGCTCTGCAGCAGAATGTATCAGCTACAGAGATGAGACAAACCATTTAGCATCAGCAGGGGTGCTTATAATGGTCATCTTTTATTTATGCAAAACCTTTTTCCCAAAAGGAAAAAACTGTTTGCTGTAACTGCTGATAAAGTATGAGCTGGAGTTTGGCTTCAGTTTGTTAGTGTATTTAAATCTGCTAGTACATCTAACACCACCCTCCTCCCAGACTGACAATACTGCTGTCCAAATATGCCCCCTTTACTCATTTATCCAGAGTAGGGACACTCCAGTACAGAGGATGTGTTACTGGCAGAGTCAGGTTAACCACTTCACCCCCGGAAGGATTTCCCATGTTGGGACCAGATCACTTTTTTGCGATTCAGCACTGCATCACTTTAACTGACAATTGTGCGGTTGTGCGACGTTGTACCCAAACTAAATTTGCGCCATTTTTTCCCCCACAAATAGAGCTTTCTTTTGGTGATATTTGATCACCTCTGCATCACTTCTGATCACAGCTATAAGCATATAAAAAAAGCGACAGTTTTGCAAAAAAAAAAAAAAATCAATATTTCTTTTTGCTAAAATCCAAATCCAAAAAAATATATATATATAAAAAAACTAGTTTATTCATCTGTTTTGGATGATTTATATTCTTACTCATATTTTTGGTAAAAAAAAAAAAAAAAAATCGCAATCGGCATTTGGTTGGTTTGCGCAAATGTTGCTGCGTTTACGTTTACAAACCATGCAAATTCATTTCTGGCGTTTTTTACAATTTTTTTTTACTAATAATGGTGGCGATCTGCGATTTTTATTTTTTTTTATCGGGACTGTGATATTGGGGCGGACATGTCGGACATTTTTAACACTTTTTTGGGACCAATGACATTTATACAGCGATCAGAAATGTAAATCTCTACTGGTTACTGTGTAAATGTCATTGGCAGTGAAGGTGTTAACCTGCAGGGGGTGATCTAAGGGTTAACTGTGTTCCCTAGGTGTGTTTTAACTGTGCGGGGGCTGGGCTGTCAGGGGCATAAGAGATCTAGCTGATCCCAGTGACAGGGATCAGTAGATTTCTTACATGCTGTCTGACAGAGCGGGGAACCGCCGTGTTTACATCGGCGGTTCCTCATTTTTCTTCTCTGCCAGACAATCTGTAGAGTGCGGCGGACATGAGAGCGTGCATCGACCTTGTGCAACACCATAAGACCGTTTATTTAAAAGTTGAAATCAAGCATAAAATATACTCACAAACGGAGCAATAACAAAGGCATGTAAGTCAAAGGCAGTGACTTCAGTAAAACTCCACCACAGCCATCCTGCGGCAACACTAGGGGGGGTTCGACACCACCTCAAAATGACTTCAGTGACGGAAACTGAATGTACGGAAACAATAACGAGGCAAACACTCA
>BLSH010495979.1:315676-327163 GCA_018402905.1 Glandirana rugosa | reverse complement strand
GGGAAGAAGAACGTGGGTGAAGAACTATCGTCGTTGGCTCAGGTAAACTGACCCTCCTTGAAGAAGTCGGGAAGACCCCAAGTGGTATCCACCTTAGGGCCTGCTCGGGGGTTTACATCGCGACGGGAGAACTCCCAGCGTACTCTTTAGATAAGGGGGAACCAGGAGGGGTGAAGTTCTCAGGAGGTAGTGGGGACTGTGAGATCCAAGTGAGTAAAAATTACGTTATATTCATAATTATGATGTTCTCATTCCCTCTAGTGTGAACCTAATTTAAGTCTTCTCAAATGAATATTATAAATCTCGATATTGAGAATTCTCACTAAATATTCTTTTGTTACACTTATTCTGTTTATAAATAGTGTCAAAGTGTGCATATGTTATGCTGATATCTTTTATGCTCAAACAAGTTATCTACAGTTGCTTTTATATATTCAAATCACTCTTAAGAGTTATAGCTCTAAATATTATAAGTAAACTCTTCTGAATTTAATCCAAGTGTGATCTCCCTTACTCTTGTAGTATTAATACTTATATTGCATTAAAAATGAGTGAACCTAGAGTGTCAGGGGTGATGGAGGACTCTTGAAGTGGGGAGGACCAAGGGGGAATAGATTTCTCATGCGACCCTCAAGAGGGCAGCGCTACATTTGGGGGCTCGTCCGGGATTCCACCTATGGTGAACCCCAGAAGGGCTGAAGAAGTTCCTCCCAGTCAAATGGACTCGGTTGCTGCTATCAAGAAGTGGGTGCAAGAAGAAGGGAGCAGATTGGAACTGTCCAGCATACTCAAGTTACCTGGAGTAGGGTGGAGTGAAAAGGATGTACTATTGATGCTGAGAGGGGCCTTCCCCAAGCAAGGATCCTATGTTGTGGATTTAAAAACTGAGTATGAAGAAGATAAAACTTATGCCTTAGTAGAGTGAAGGGAGTGTCCCAGCCAGCCTTAAAAAGGAAACTGTGACCCTGGCTGAAGGATTGGAGGCTCAGACAGTGCCATTGTGGATGGAAGAAGGCTCCGAATTTGAAGAAGTTTTGAGTACACTTGTGAAGTCTGATTTGGAGGATAAAGGGGCGGAGGTCACCCTCAAGGGATTGCCACCAGCTTTGTTTTATACAGATATGGGTAGGCTGGTAGAAAGTCTAATTAAAAGCAACAATATTACAGCTCATCACGGTTATCGAAAGTTACAATTCCTCTTGGGCTGCACACCCACTCCCGAAGGAGAGGAAAATTTTGACATTTGGATGGATCAGGCCATTCAAGCAGTAAAAGAATGGAATGTGCCAGAAGCAATGAAGAGACAACAGATAAGTGAAAGTCTGCAAAGCCCTGCCAGAGTGCATTGCCACGGACTATATAGAAGCTCTGTGTACAGTTTATGGGAGAGTGGAGAAAATTCCTGACCTTATGTACAAGTTTGAACATACTCATCAGACTAGAGGAGAAAAGTTATCTGCAAAGTTATGTTGTCCGAGTTCATAGGGTCTTGCATCAAATTATCCTGAAGAAAGGGATTGACCCTAAGGAAGCTGACATAGTAAGGTGGGACAGGATCCTGCAAGGGGCAACACCGAATCATCCTATTGTTCTAAGACTGCTGCTGAAAGGAATACAAATTGCGCCCACCTACCCTGAGTTGATGAAGACTTTATGGCAGAATTGCTGAAGGCGTTACAACAGATTTTGGCAGCCCAGAAGGCGGGAAACTTTCGAGGGTCTCAGTGAAGGGAGCTAACTGAGAACCCGAAGAGCCTGAGCTCCAAAACGCCAAGCAAAAACAGGACAAGAAAAGTCCTAAAAAGGATAGAGAATCTAACCCGTCACCAGGGTCTAAGTGCCAGGCACAGAGAGTCAATACTGAAGTGATTTCCAGAGCCAGGGTTAGATCTTCGCAAAGTGGGCCAATGAAACATTCAAATGTTCTAAAGAAAAGTACTCTCCCAGGAAACTTGGTAGGGCCTTCTCACATTGTTTCTGTGCAAGTGGAAGGTATTTATATCAGGGCCTTGTAAGATACTGGGGCGCATGTTACACTTTTCTATAGGGACTTTTACAATCAGTACCTACAGCACATACCATTGAACAAGTTGGAAGAGCTGGAAATTTGGGAACTTGGAACCAATCGATTCCCCTATGATGAATACATCCCTACCAGAATTTCCTTTGGACCAGCTGCCACTGATAGGGTGAAAACTTTTGACACTCTGGCTGTGGTTTGTCCCAGACCGGCAGGAGCGGAAAATAACTCCATGATTATTGGGACTAATACTGATGTAGTCCGAAGACTGTAGGAGAAGGTAGTGGGAGAAAATGGAGTAGTACCGAAAGAAGTTTATCCGACTTTATACCAGGCCTGTCGGCAGGTGATCCAGGAAAAGAAGGCCACAGCTCAAGGAGTAGGTCGTCTGTGGAAATTGGATATGAAGGAAACTGTGCTTCAGCCTGGAGAAGTTGCCTGTGGGAAAGCTAATGTGAAACTGACATGGGATCATCCTGGGCCTTTTATAGTGCTGGAAACGGATGCTCAGACTGAAGCTGCAGGGTTGATCATGATCCCTCTAATAGTGCCCACTAAAAACTCTGCTGAGGAATCAGATCAAAGTGCCCATTAGTTTGCAGAATATCTCTGACCATCCTATGACTCTGAAGGCAAGGATGTCTGTGGGTCAAGTGAATGCAACCACTCCGGTGACGCCTAAAGAGGATCAGTAAGAAGACATGAGCAATCTAAGGAAAGACATGTGGGGTGTGCCAAGAGTGCCCATCATAAGATCCGATTACAGGAAGAGAAACCATTCAGGGAAAGAGCCTGGATGATTCCTCTGTGATCTGGAAGATCTGAAAGAACAGTTGGCCGAGTTAGAGGTCTGGAGTGATTCAGGAGTCCCGGAGTTCATATGCTTCTACAATTGTGGTGGTTCGGAAGAAGGGGCGTTGAGGATGTGTATAGATTACCAAACCCTCAATTGAGGGACCATCCCTGATCAATACACAACCCCCGAGAATTGAGGATGCCTTACAGTGCTTGGCGGGAGCGAAGTGATTCAGGGTGCTGGATATGAAGAGTGGGTACTAACAGATACCTATGTGCGCTGAGAACAAGGAGAAGACGGCTTTCACATTTGCCTGTTGTTTTTTTTTAATTTAACCTGATGCCGCAGGTATTAACTGGAGCCCCAGCTACCTTCCAGAGATTGATGGAGAGAACATTGGGAGATATACATTTTGGTAGAAGTGCCAGTGTATCTTGATAACACTCTAGTGTTCGGGAAAACCCTGGAAAAGCATGAGGCACGATTGGAAGATGTCTTCAAGAGGCTCCTTGAGGAAGGAATTAAGTTATCATTGGAAAAATGCCAATTCTATTGTTCCTCTGTCACTTACCTGGGACATGTTGTGTCGGCTGATGGAGTGGCCACTGACCCAAAGAGACTGGAAGCAGTCACTGCCTGGCCACGACCAGAGACTATAACAGAATTGAGATCCTTTTTAGGGTTTTGCTCTTACTATTGGAGGTTTGTGACTAATTTTGCTAGAATAGCCAAGCCTTTAAATGAACTGTTACAAGTGGCCTCAGCAGAGGAAGAGAAGAGAAGGGCAGTAAAGTTGGCTGGAAGGAGAGGGAAGATGGAATCTATTCGTAATCAGTGGACTCCAGCATGTGAAGAGGACTTTCAACAGTTGAAATCAAGTTTAACTAAGGATCCAGCTTAGCTTGCGCTGATCCTTCAAATCCCTATGAACTGCATGTGGAGGCCAGCAGAAATGGATTGGGAGGGATACGTTATCGGGAACAAGATGGTCAACTCCGGCCGGTGGCTTATGTAAGCCGAAGTCTTATTTTATCTGAGAGAAGTTACCCAGCTCATAAGTTAGAGTTTTTGGTGTTGAAATGGGCAGTTGTAGACAAAGTGAAAGATTACTTGTATGGAGCTCAATTTGTCGTCAAGACAGACAACAATCCATTGACATATCGGCTGACAATGGCAAGACTGGATGCTACTGGGCACAGGTGACTAGCCGCCTTTGCTGGGTTTCAATTCAGCCTCAAATATCGTCCTGGTATGGGAAACAGAGATGCTGATGCCTTGTCTCATTGGCCATATTGTTCAAGTCAGGAGCCTCAAGAATGGACTTTCGTACCAGTTGATGGAGTTCAAGCTTTATGCAAAGGTCTGGTCCATGGGTTACAAGGAGGAGCAGGGGCTGAATTGATAGTCTCGCCAGCAGGAATGCCCTCATTTTACTGTGGATTGACTCAAGTGAGAAGTGAAGGCCTCCCTCGATTGACCAAGAAGGAGATAAAGGTTGATCAGGAACAAGATTCTTTGGGTCAAGTGGCTTTACAGGCTTTAACACAGCAGAATCCTCCATTACTTTTACAGAGTACTGTCAAGCAAGCTAGGATCTTACATTGTGAGTGGAACAAATTGCAGTTGAGAGATTAGCTGCTATATAGGCGAGGTCTGAATGAAGATATGGAGGAGACTTGGCAGCTGTACTTGCCTGAGAAACATCGAAATTCTGTCTTGGTGTCCTTGCATGACGAACATGGACATTTAAGCATAGGAAGAACTTTTCAGTTAATCGGAGACAGGTTTTATTGGCCTGATATGAGAAGTGGAGGGTTACTGTTGCTCTTGTATATCCTGCATTCAGAGAAAAACTCCTACACGAGCTGCCCCTATGGAGTATTTACAGAGTGTTGGCCCTTTAGACTTAGTGTGTATTGACTTTTTGTGCCTGGAGCCAGATACAGGTGGAAGAAGCAACATCTTGGTGGTCACTGATCACTTTACCCGGTATGCTCAAGCTTACCCTATGAAAGATCAGCAAGCCACCACCATAGCTAAGATATTGGTGGAGAAGTTCTTCATACGTGCACTTCCTGTACGCATCCACTCTGATCAAGGAAGGGATTTTGAAAGCAGGCTGATCCATCAATTGTGCAAGTCTCTGGGCATCAAGAAGTCACGCACTACTCCATATCACCCTCAACCTGAACGCTTTAACAGAACTTTATTGAACATGTTAGGCACTTTGCCTTCTGAGAAGAAGCAGAATTGGGGGAATCCTATTGCCACTTTATTACATGCCTACAACAGTACTGTGAGTGATGCGACTGGGTACTCCACATTTCTCCTGTTCGGGTGAGAAGCTAGACTGCCGATTGACATGGTTTTTGGGACATCTGTGGATGATACCTCTTTAACATCTCATCGAGGTTATTTAGAGTGGTTAAGAAAGAATTTGAAGAAAGCTTATGAAGCTACCAGACAACATGCTACTACTTGAGAGAGAAATAAAAAGCATTTTGATCTTAGGGTGAAAGTTCAAGAATTATAACCAGGAGACAGAGTACTGTTGAAGAATTTAGGTGTACCTGGAAAGCATAAAATAGCTGACAGATGGAGACCTCATCCTTACATTACCTGCAAGCGACTGCCGGGATTACCTGTGTATCAAATTAGACCAGAGGCTTAGGATGGTCCCTTAAAGATGTGGCATCGTAACCATTTGCTTCCTCGTTCTGATGCTGTTAGGATGTCTTCTGTTTCAAATGTTTCTTCAGAAAATCCAAAACCACCCAAAACGAGATCTCACAAAGTCTCCTGCTAAAACCTCTAAAGTGGTTGAAGACAACAGTGAGGATGATGAAGTTATACCATCATGGATGTGGGACCCTGTTAGAGATCCTGGAACGGAAACTCGACTTAGAGACTATAGGCTCACATTTTCTCCTAGCGTTAGCAGGCCCTTGCAGTTTGCCAAGCCACAGAAAGTTACCCCTCCACTACCCTCAAATAAATCTACTTTCATAGATCCCAAAGTACAATCAGTATCTAAGGAAAATTGTTCTTTTCCATTGAGCAAGTCTCCCTATAAAGAGGTAGAAGTGAAGAATGAACTTGATAGAATGTTTTCTGATATGCCGGAATCACAAGATTTAATTAGTTTCACTGACGGATTCCAAATAATGATGAACGAAGTGAAAACATATATTCTAACTTGTTGGAGGAGATGGATTGTATCCTAGAAGCTCACACACATATTCAAGAAGATTCTGCAGAAGGGAATACTGCCAGAATTCAATTGAGTAATGATGTTAACCAGCCGGAAGTTTCTCCAAAAACACTAAAAGAGGGAAATCCTTCTGATTCCAAATTAGAACCTGCCACTTACCCAGAGTCAGCAGCTGATGCAGTTCTTTCATCACCCAATAATCATTCAAGGAGCCCTAGTTCTCCTATTCGCCTTCACCAGAACATCCATCCACCCAGAAGACTGACTTATCATATGCTGACATTCAATGAGCTGGTTCCAAGTCTAATTATGCATAATCAATCTGAAGATGTTTCCCCCATAGCCCCTGACACCACTGAGTGGGACATGGCTATTGCTCTGGCCTGTCAGAAAACTGATTATGAACTCACCAAAAATGTGTATAGGTGGTTCCAGCAAAATCCTGAAGTTTGTCAGTATTTGTTAAATGTTGCCACAGGTTAATTTCCAGTGATTTGATGTGTATATCTATTTGGGGACCAAATATTTCAAGTGGGGGGAGAATGTAGCTGGGAGTTAGATGGTGCTCCTTTACCTTGGGACATTTTATGTTTATTGATATTGTGGAGACTCCCCTCTAGTGTTGAAACTGATGAATGGTCATGTGAGAGGTACTGCTTATGGGATTTGTAGTGCTACAGAGGAAGTCGGTCTCTGGACTCTGCTATAGAAGGACTCCATTTCCCAGGATACTGTGCTGCAGGAAGTGATCTTTGGAGGAATGATGCTTGTGGGAGAACCTTTTTAAGTGGGGGGAAGAGTTGGCTCCAGTCTCTTTGGATGGCGTGATCGACCAGTGGGAACCTGTGTGTATGTACACAAAAAGTAAAGTTAAATCTCCTAAGAAACTCTTTGAATTAGATCAGGAGAATTTAGTTAAATAATTGTTATTGGTTAATGATATCTGTGTTGAACCACATTGAACTCTACTAGAGCAATAATATTTATCAGGCCTTATTAAACTGTATTAATATATTTGATAGTTCACTCATTCAAATTGCTGCAGTATTAGAGTGAGTCTTTACATTATCACTCATTGTGCCTATCTTCATCTTGAGTTGGTATATAATTTATTATCAGATATGGGATAACACTCTATTAGAGAAAAAGGGAATATATTCTTTTGTTACACTTATTCTGTTATATAAAGTGTCAAAGTGTGCAATTAATATGTTATGCTGATATATTTTCTGCTCAAACAAGTTATCTACAGTTGCTTTATATATTCAATTCACTCTTAAGAGTTATAGCTCTAAATATAAGTAAACTCTTCTGAATGGAATCCAAGTGTGGTCTCCCTTACTCTTGTAGTATTAATACTTATAATATTGCATAAAAATGAGTGAACCCAGAGTGTTGGGTGATGGAGGACTCTAGAAGTGGGGAGGACTAAGAGGGAATTGGTTTCTCATGTGACCCTCGAGGGCAGCGCCACATGTAGCATAGTGTTTCTTTAGTGTCATTTGTCCCAGTCTGTGTTGTGCAGTACCTGGTTGATCCTGCCTGTTCCTGTCTTCTGTTTAAACTGACCACGTATATCATGGATGCTGATCCATGATACCGTGGTCAGTTTATGTGCTTCCGTCAACCTGCTCTCTCATCAGCGTCTCTGCATCTTCCCTGTCCCCCTCCCTCCCTGTCTGTCAGTTCCGTAGTCTGTGTGTAAGAGCCAATATCTCCTTTCCTCTCCAGCTGCTTCAGTGCTTGTAAAGAAACATGTATTAATTACTTTGATTTTCTCTGTTTTAGGTCCCTGTTCAGTACAGTGTGTGTGTTACCTAAAATTATAATGCTAAATACCTTCTTTGCACTGCCCTGTTCTGCAGTTAGGTGACCTCCCTCTGCCAACTTGCATTCATCCGAGGGGAATCTCCACCCCTCCCGCTGGACTTGGGAAGGAAAGCAGAGGGAGGTCACATCACAGCACAGCAGGGCTCTGCAAAGAAGATGTTTAGCATTATAATTTCAGGAAAACAAACACTGTACTGAACAGGGTCCTAAAACTGAGAGAATCAAAGCAATTAATACCAGTGACATTACAACCACTTTAAGGCCAAATTCTGGTTTCATCTTTGTGCCCTGCTTCAGAGAACCCAAAGGAAACTGCTATTCACTGCTTGGATGTAGTCAGAGCCACCCAAATCTACCTCAAACAGCTTTGATCAGCAAGATGGAATCCCTATTCATCCTACCCTAAGGCCTTTGCATTGGGACATCCTGCTTTTTAAGTCCAGTATAGCTGGATGGATAAGACCACTAATCGTCAGCGCTCACAATCTAATCTGTGCTTTTATGTGGTCAATCCTCCAGGTTGGGGGTTTCCTAGGCATTCTGGCACCAGGGCTTTGTTGCCCAGCTTGGTGAGGCCACCACCTGGTCCTCTGTACATAACTTTTTAACGTTCTACCAGGTGGATGCCCAATGTTTTGCAGATGCAGCTTTCAGCCTCAAGTTTCTTACAAGGGCACTCTGAAGTATGTTCAGTTGACCACCCTTGTTGGGCATGTTGACACAGTTCTGTTTGTCTAGTTGTTGCCCTTGCTTCTCATTCATTGCTTTGGGACGTCCCAGGGTCTATAAATACTCAGCCTGTGTCTTGTACTGTACAATTAAGATAAGATGGTATTTATCTGTAAATTCTATATCTTGGAGTACAGGACATAGGACACCCTCCCTTACATTCCTGGGTTACTGAGGACTCAGTGTGGGGTAGGATTATGGAAGGATGCCCAGGTGGATGTGTCTTTAAAAACTTGCCAGTGTCCTATCACCTGAAGGTAGCAGCCTATAACCCAAGTTTTTTTAATATTCTACCTATGTCCTGTATTGCACTCCAAAATAGAGAGGATAGAGGGAAGTTAAAATTTCAGTTTTTGGACTTAAAAATCCTTTTCCTAGTTGTACAATACAGGACACAGGATCTTTAGTCTAAACCAGTGGTCTCCAAACTGCTGCCCAGGGACCAGATGTGGCCCTTTACTTGCCTTTTGTCAGGCCCTTGGGACACTAGTCCCCTGACTGATATATGGCAGTATTCCTGTCACTGATACCAGCAATAGGGCACTATTCCTACCACTAACCCCAACAATGGGCACTATTCTTCCCACTGACACCAATGGTGGGACACTTTTCCTCCCACTGGCACCAACTGCAGGGCCTATTCTTCCCACTGACACCAATGATGGGGCACTATTCCTCCCACTGACACCAATGATAGGGCACTATTCCTCTAACTGACACCAATGATAGGGCACTATTCCTCCCACTGATAGCAATGATGGGGCACTATTGCTTCCCCTGATACCAACAATGGGGCACTATTCTTTCCAATGACCCTAATAATGAGGCAATATTCTTTCGAATAACACCAGTGATGGGACACTATTTCTTCCCCTAACACCAACAATGGGGCAATATTTCTCCCCCTAATACCAATGATGGGGCAATCTTTACTCCCATTGATACCAGGGCACTTTCAACCCACACTGACCACAGTTCAGCCCCTCAAAGTCTGAAGGACCGTAAACTGGCCCTTTGTTCAGAAAGTTTGGAGACCCCATAGGTTATATGCAGAGAGCTGCAGGGACATCCCACTATATTACCTAGCGAGCAGGGCCCTGTGATTTACTCTTGTACCAAATTGTGATGTAACTGTACTGTCTGCCTTAATTATGTAAAGCGCTGCCCAAACTGTTGGCGCTATATAAATCCTGTATAATTACTCCTCCCACTACCAGCTAGCTCCAGTTGTATGCTTGTGCCCCTAAGTGATGAACCTTCTACATCCACTGGGAAAAGCTTACCTCTTTCCTACAGAGGTTTTCTTTCAAATTTCCTGGCTGCACCATAACCACTGCGGTACCTTTCTGCAGTTTTAGTAGAGTATTCCATCTTCAGCCAGGCCTATTTGGTGGCTGCCTCATCCCTTTTCTATATAGTAGAAAGACCAAATACCCCCTAAGTGGGACTGTAATAGACAGCAACACCAAAAGATTCTAAAATATAATAATTTATTGATGTAGTTAAAAAAACTCATCCGAGGGACAGGTAAAAAGCATGATATGTACAATCATTTGACATAGAAGAAGTGCTAAATAGTGTGTATCAGGTTGTCTAAGAGCAGATCATGCAGTCCAAAACAAAATGCCTCCATGGGAATGATACATAGCTTTCAGAAATGTGAAAATCCGTTGCCCGAAGATGGAATTCGGTGCCCTATGTTCACGTTTCGGGTCTGGTCAAGGCCCTTCATCAGGGGTATTGCCAACGGAAAAGGTAAAATGTATAACAATATCTCTTATGATTTATAGATGTTAAATCTCTAATAGAAAAAGAGAAAGGACATATGAAAATGTTGACACAACGAAACAAAGACACAATCCTCACATTCCCAGTGATGTATTGCCCGTGTGAGGTTTGCAAAGAAGGGGACTCACTGACTGCATGTAATCATTTGGAGCAACAATGCCACACTGCCTGGTGTGCTACATCAAAGTAGTATGCCATATCTGCCAACGTGGATTGTGCCCCAAAGTTCAATCAAAAGTGTATACTTGTTAACCAGTTAACAACCGGCCCATAGACAAGACATCTACAGGGCAGTTGCTTAACTTGCTTCCCGCGCGCCCCCTAGGGCACGCACATGGGCCCGGGACCCGGCGCATCATGGATCGCCGTGAATGGCCGCTGTGAGCGGCCTTTCACCACTTGATCGCTCCGTTAAATGATGGAGCGATCACATGTAAACAAGCCGGCGCTTCCTCTCTCCTCTCCTCTTGTGAGAATGGGGAGAGAAGATGTGTGCAGCGATGTGTAATGCCCACAGTGCTGCTAAGTGACAGTGGGGGGACAGGCATACACCCCCCACCATCCATCCACACCCACCCAACCATCCTCACCCCATCCAGCCACCACCCACCCAGCTATTCTCACCCCATCCATGCTCACACACCCAGCCATCCTCACCCCATCCATGCTCACCCACCCAGCCATCCTCACCCCATCCATGCTCAGCCACCTATCCATCCATGCTCACCCACCCAGCCATCCTCACCCCATCCATGCTCAGCCACCCATCCATCCATGCTCAGCCATCCTCACCCATCTGTGCTCAGTCATCCCATCCGTGCTCATCCATCCCCATTCATGCTCATCCATCCCCATCCGTGCTTATCCATCCCCATCCGTGCTTATCCATCCCCATCCGTGCTAAGTCATCCCATCCGTGCGCATCCATCCCCATCCGTGCTCATCCATCCCCATCCGTGCTCATCCATCCCCATCCGTGCTCATCCATCCCCATCCATGCTCCGTCATCCCCATTCGTGCCTACCCCTACCTACTCGTACTTACCCCTACCTACTCGTGCCTACCCTACTGACTCGTGTCTACCCACTCCTACCGACTCGTACCTACCTACCC
>BLSH010495979.1:216000-234836 GCA_018402905.1 Glandirana rugosa | reverse complement strand
TAGGGTCGATTTTGGCTAGGTTTGGGGGGGTATAGTACGCTCTATGGATAAATTTTAATTGGGTATACCGGTCTCTGGCCGAAATCATTAAAGGAATGTATTGTTGTACTCTCTCCTCCCAGTCTTCTGAGGTAAGTGAGGCTATATCTCCCTGCCAACGACGATATAGTTGGGTGACTTTGCCCGAGTTCATTGTAGAAATACTCATGTAGAGGGTATCCTCTCCTCCCTGTACCTGGCTAGAAACTAAAAAGCTCTGAACTGAATGAGATGCAACTCTGGGAATCCAGCCCAATAGACAGGTTTCCCAGATTGTTAATCTGTTTCACCACATGCCTCCAGAGCTCTTGAATTCGGGGACAGGACCACACCACATGTATAAAGGTTCCAAGTTCACCCTGACATTTGGGGCATCTATCTGAGTATGTAGGGTCGATTTTGGCTAGGTTTGGGGGGGTATAGTACGCTCTATGGATAAATTTTAATTGGGTATACCGGTCTCTGGCCGAAATCATTAAAGGAATGTATTGTTGTACTCCCTCCTCCCAGTCCTCTGAGGTAAGTGAGGATATATCTCCCTGCCAAAGACGATATAGGTACAGGGAGGAGAGGATACCCTCTACATGGCTAGAAACTAAAAAGCTCTCAACTGAATGAGATGCAACTCTGGGGGTTTCGTGGAACTGTGAGTGTATTGCGTGTTGAAGCTGTAAATACCAAAGAGCATCCATGAGGGGAGTCGAAATCTGTCCCTTAGGTCGTGGAAGGTCAGGAGGCGGCCGCTTGGGATCACATGTTGTATTTTAGTTATGCCAAATCTGGCCCAAACACTGGGGTCAGGTATTGGTTGATTGGAGGTGGGCTAGGGAGGGATTGCCCCAGAGAGTAGCATGTAGTGAAATCGCCCCCAGCTCACTCATCCGTTTCGTCATCTGAGACCAAATTCTGACAGTGGTGCGCATGGAGGTTGTCATACCTCCGTGAGCTCCTATGCCCCTGAACACTAGATTACTGAGGGCTGCATATGACCCCAGTATGGTGGCCTTGATAGTAACCGTTGGATTGGACTTGGTTTGCTCAAACCACCACCGCACCGTCACCAAAACCGCCTCCCAGTAATAGTAACGAAAGCAGGGTAGTGCCAAGCCACCTAGGGATAATGGAAGTTGGAGGGTATTCTTAGCTATCCTGGGGGGGGGCCCTGCCCAAATAAAACTGATAACTATCTGGTCTAGTTTGTTGAAAAATGAGTTAGGGTTGGGAACCGGAGTATTGCGGAAGGCATATGGAAACTTAGGAAGGAATGTCATATTTAACAGATTGATCCTGCCAACCAAAGAGAGTATCAAGGATTTCCACACCTGACACTTGAGGGTTAGCTGCTGCAGTATTGGATAGACATTGTCTTCTAAATAGGATCTAGGGGAGTGTTGAATCTCTATTCTCAAATACTGGAATCGAGATACTCTGATCAGTGGACATCGTAGGGGGGAGGGGTTGGTGGGGACTGGGAAAGGGGGAAAAGCAGCCACTTGTTCCAGTTAATTTTGATGCCTGAGAAAACCCCAAATCGGTCTATTTGTAGCGCTGCTTTGAGGGAGTCTGAGGCATCAGGAAGATATAGCAGAGTGTCATCTGCGTAAGGGGATATCTTTTCACAGAGGGGAGCTATCGGACGACCCGGTACCTGAGGGGATGCTCTTGTCAAAATGGCCATGGGTTCAATTGCAAGGGCAAACAGTCCTGGGGAGAGTGGGCATCCCTGCCGTGTGCCCCTCTGAAGAGCAAAGGGAGAAGAGAGAATGCCATTGGTTCTAACTCTAGCTAGGGGAGAACTATAGAGCAGTTTTATCCATGCTATATAATTTGGGCCAAAGCTTTCCAACACCTGCCACAGGAAGGGCCACTCAACTGAATCAAAAGCCTTCTCTGCGTCAAGTGAGGCTATAGTTTCAGAGGAGGCTTTATTCCCTATACGATCAATATTAGTGTAGAGGCAGCGGATGTTGAAATCGGTCCCCTTACCAGGCATGAAGCCAGATTGGTCTTCATGAATTAATGATAATATCACCGAGTTGAGGCGATTAGCCAGCACCTTGGTGAAAACTTGCATCCACGTTTAGAAGAGAGATGGCGATAGGACGCACACATCTCAGGGTCTTTCCCCGGCTTGGGGACCACAACCACCGCCACCTCCAACATAGACTGTGGGACCGACCCCTCTTTAAGCACCAATTAAAACAGTGCATGCATGCGGAGGACAATAGTCTCCACATGGGTTTTGTAATATTCGGATGGTAGTCCATCCGGACCAGGGGTCTTAGCTGTCTGGAGCATAGCAACAGCTGTCTGCACTTTCAGTGTAAAAGGGGCTTCTAGACGATGGCGTGCACTGTTTGTTAGTTGGGGAAAGTCTTTCTAGAAAGTACCCCAGGTCCTCCAAGGTGTAAGATACCTTGGAGTATAGGTTTTCGTAAAACTTCTGAAACTGGGCGTTTATCTGGATAGGGTTTGAGATCAAGGAGCCCTCTTCATCCTTGTGAGCAATATTAGTGGTCACTGCCTGCTCCCTAGCCAACCAGGCCAGTAGCCTACCTGTTCTCTCTCCCTGCTCAAAGATTCTTTGTGCCTGGGACAGGAGGATTTTCTGGGAGGCCATGGTGCGAATGACCGCAAGCTTCTTGTGCAGAACCTGCAGGTCCTTATAGGTATTTCGGTCCTTGCTGTCAACATATTGTGCTTCTAATTTCCTCGCTCTCTCCTCAACCCCCTCTATCAATAGAGAGGAATCCTTCCTGGTCTTCCCTATGGCTAATTGATACTGTACCCTAACATGCGCTTTGAAGGTGTCTCATACCAGCATAGGTAGTGTCGAATCTTAATTGTGGGCCCAAAAATCTATGATTTCAGAGGCCATGGGAGAAACCATGCGTTCGTCAGTAGCCCAGAATCGGGAAAACCTCCAGAGGCAAGGGCCTGATGCTAAGTCTGTACGTAGCTTTAGCAACACTGGGGCGTGATCAGATATACCACGGGGCAAAATTGAGACATCCAGGGTGCGAGCAACCAGGGACTCACTAGCATATATTAAATCAATGCGGGATAGGGCGGCATGTGAATTGTTGTTCCCCTGGATGTTTCCACCTCCAAACATCACACAGCCCATAGGTGTCCATCCATCTAGCCAAGGGGAAATCAGCTGATGGGTCAGTGACAAATCGATCCATGCTAGGGTCTGGAGGCATGTTAAAATCACCAGCAAGGAGGGGCGTGGCTGAGCGGCGGATGTAGCAGTACATGCAGTGAGACAGCGCCGCTGTACATCCTTACATTATCCTGCAAAATACACCAGATCATCATCTCAGGGACACCCTCGGATCCGCGCCACTTATACCATCAGATCGAGGGGTCACATGCAATACTCGGCCATTTCTAAGAGGCAAAAGGAACCCAGGCCCGCGGACCTCATGGGACAAGATGGCGCCGGCGCTCCTAAAACAGCTAAGGAGTTGTACAAAGCAGCGGCCACAAAACTATTCTCCAATAACATGCCAAAAGATCCGCTGGCAGCTGAGGATCAAAGTGATGATTCCCTGGAGGCAGATGACACGGCCCCACTGGAGGATGGCATCGGATTCGACTGGGACACAGTGAGTACCAAGGCAGACAGATCTGAAGCACCCTCTGCATTAAACACAGAACTAGGGGATCCTGAACAAACTCTTAGAGATATATTCTCAGCAGTCACAAACTGCAACATTGCTCTTCATTCTCTTACAGATGAAGTCAAGAGGGTGAAAACAGAAATGACGTTTATTAGGCAGGACATGCAAAAACTGAGAGAACGCACTGCAGCACTAGAGGGGCGGGTGAGCATCACTGGAGATGATTTGCCATCTAGGAACCCCGATCTCAGCTCTAATGTCCACTTAACTTCCCAGCATGCCGCCAGACTAGATGCCTTGGAAAATAGACTCAGGCATAATAATATACGCGCCATAGGTATCTTGGAAGTAGTAGAGAGCAAGAACCCAGTCACATTTATTGAAAAGTGGCTCCTGGCTAAATATGGCGCGACTCATTTTCTCCTGTGTTCAGCATGGAAAGAGCACACAGGGTTGCAGCGCAGCCACCTCCACCGGGCGCAGCCCCCCGCCCATTTATTTTTAAGCTTTTAAATTTCAAAGATAGGGATGCTATCCTGTCTAAAGCTCGCACAATGCCTGGGGAGCTAGTCATTGATAATCATAAAATATGTTTTTTCTGTGGAACTGCAAAAACAGAGAGCAAAGTTCATAGATGTGAAAAAATGTCTCAGATCCCTGTATCTACAATACGCTATCTTATATCCAGCTCGGTTAAGAATCGTGGCAAAAGGGGAAGTTAATTTCTTTGACTAGCCCAACTTGGCCACACAATGGCTGGATAGAGAGGAAAGATCGCTCAGTGCAATGCAGCTATGCAGACCAGCACCAACCTAAAGAAAACAATCGTAGATGAGCTCTTGCAATACCTGGTGAACACCCATTAACATATTTTGGCAAAGGCGGACTACAGTTATGTTGTCTCAAGTACTGACACTTTTAATTCTGCTATGCTATCTACTGCAGAGATGCTCTTCTATGAGGGTTTGTTAGCCCCCTAATGGGCATCCACTGTTGCCCCTCACGCAGTCCTAGGCGGACTGAACAATGTTTTGTTTTGGTTTCTGAGAGCCCTGTTGGCTCTATCATGGTTTCCTGGTCATGTTACCTGGATCAACCAACAAGTGCATTATTTACAACTACAGGCAAGTGACTATAGACCCCTAGGTCTGACCCAGCATTCTGGAACTCGTCGCTCCCGGCAATCCCAATTCACCTTTTACATCTCTTTTTCACTATGACTTCACCTTCTTCACAAGCAGCTGTGCTATTGCTACCTAAATCGAGATGCATTATCCTTGATCTACCATACCAATGGCTCGAAAGTTAAGGATACTCTCTTGGAACGTCAGAGGCCTTAATGATTCGGCCAAACGTCTAGCAGTACTCAGGAGCATAAAGAACATGGATGCCCCCATTATTTGTCTACAGGAGACTCACTGCCCTGCTGGGCAAACGCCTAACTTCCCTCAAAGACAATTCAGCCATCAATTTCATAGTGCCCACACTTCCTGTTCTAGGGGTATAAGTATCCTTGTGCGCCAGGGGACACCATTCTCTGTTCTAAATGTATCGGTGCACCCAGATGGGCACAATATCCTATTATTATGTTACCTGTATGGCTTACATTGTATTATAGCAGGTGTATACATTCCTCCACCATTCTCAGCCGAGATCCTAAAAAATTCTGGCATCTTACATGGCAAGATTCCCAGAAGTACCGACACTAGTGGTGGGTGACTTCAATAATTATCTAGACCATGAAAAAGGTAAATTATTCAGAATGTCTACTAATTCACTCCCCCAACCTAGAGGTCTGATGGCATTTACCCGCTTGCTGGGAGAACTGGGCTTACAGGAAGTGTGGAGGATGAATCACCCTAATGTAAGGCAATTTTTCTGCTGCTCTGCCTCCACGGGGCACTATCAAGAATTGATTTGGGTCTGTGCAGTGAACCAATGTTAGCACTTTTGGGCATGTTTGGGTATGGAACTAGGAATGTATCTGATCATTCACCGTTCTGGGTTGAGCTCCTTACTTCAAACCAGGCTATTCAACCTCTTTCGAAGCTTAACCCATTTTGGCTGCCCCTGCTCCCAGAACCAGACCCAATCCCGGACCTAGTGTTAGCCTTCTTTAAGCAGAATAAGAATACAGCTGATCTGGGGGTGGTATGGGATGCCACTAAGGCGTACTTAAGAGGGCAATTTATCAAGCAAATCAACATCATAAAGAAAGACACAAAACAGTGGGAGTCCATTTGTGTTCACTGAGGTGCAGAGAACGGAAGATGCCTATATTCCCATCAGATGATACTAAACGTTCATGGTTAGCGTCCCAATCTTTATCTAGACAACTAGCACTACAGAAAGCGGCACACAAGCGTTTCTTTTTACAGCAGAAACATTTTGAGGAAGGTGAAACTACTGGACATATGTTGGCCATGCTCATTAAAACCCAACAGGCATCCAATCATATTCAGACGATAGTAGATTTAAATGGCATTTCACACCAGACCACAGCGGACATTGTTGAAGTATTCCGCAATTTCTATGAGGGAGTGTACACATCTAAATAAACCCATCCCACTTAGAGCTAAACACATTTCTAGACACATATGACATCCCCAGACTGTCGGCATCAAATGCTAAACTTCTAAATGCCCCACTATCTGAGAAAGAGCTTCTCACAGCCCTAGCTCAGACACACAATGGTAAATCACCTGGCACTGATGGCATGCCAGCTGAGGTGTACAAAAGATATACATCCCAGTTAGTGACAATCTTACTAGAGGTTTATAATGATGCGCTTGCTAAGGGTAGGCTGCCACAGTCCATGAACAAAGCAATCATTATTGTCCTTTTAAAACCAGGAAAAGATGCTCTATCACAAGACTCCTACCGGCCAATTTCGCTCCTCGCATTCAATGTAAAACTCCTAGCCAGAGTTCTCGCCAATAGATTGTCTAAGTGCAATCATAAAATAATCCGCAGAGACCAATCTGGCTTCATCCCCACAAGATCGACAGCGCACAATCTGCGAAGGCTTTACCTAAATATGCAACTGCCAGTAGATAATCCAGGTAATAGGGCGATTAGCTCGTTGGATGCGGCCAAGGCATTCAATAGTGTGGAATGGCTGTATCTGTGGGAGGTGCTAGCCAGATTCGGATTGGGCTCAACCTTTATTTCATGAGTTAAACTGCTGTATGCAATACCTTCAGCCAGAATCAGAGTGAATGGAGAGGTATCGGAGCCTTTCATGTTATATAGGGGAACTTGGCAGGGGTGTCCTTTGTCACCCCTGCTGTTCGCCCTGGCCTTGAAACTGCTGGCCATATACACACGGGCATCACCTGGTATAACAGAATTCTTCGCCCCTAGGGCGAGGAGGTCATTTCATTATACTCTGATGATACTCTGATATACCTGGGCTACACACAACAGTCTTAAATAATGTTATGGAATTGATTACCCATTTTGGAACTCTATCCGGCTTTTCCATTAATTTGAATAAGTCCGTCTTGATGCCCTTGGACTCAATCCAAGACCCGTTGCCTGAATGTGCGAGAGAGGTTAAAATGGTGACATCATTCTGATATCTGGGTATAAAGATTACACCTGACCCATGGCAATACATTGAACTAAATTTAGTACCCATACTCCAGAGCTTTTAAAATAAATGCAGGATATGGACAAAACTTCCCTTGTCCATAGTAGGGCGGACAAACCTCATTAAAATGGTGTGGGCCTCCAACTTCTCTACATATTCCATAATTCGCCCATATGGATACACCATAAATGGTTCACTTTAATTGACTCCCAATTCAGAGCTTTGATTTGATGTAATGGACTGGCCAGAATCAGTCTAACTACTCTCCAATTCAGTAACGACCAAGGGGGACTTGCTGTTCCACATGCAAGACATTATTACATAGCAGCTCAAATCCAACATTTAGGGGGTTGGGGACTGGAAAATGTCTCAGACCCAGACAGTAAGTTACTGACACCCTTAGGAGCCTCTGACATTCCTAGAAGCGGGCTTTGCGCACCTGCAGCCAAACTTTCCAACAATACGGATGTTGAATACTCTTTGGACCGTTCTAAGGCGTTTACTACAAATAAAGGGAAGCTGTCCACATACACCTATATGGCATAATACTTACCTTACAGAAATACGTAAACTAAGGGGCTTTCGAGACTGGGAGGAAGCAGGTATAATCTATGTAGCTTAACTATATACTGGCCAAATACTCAAATCATTCCTAGACCTACAAGGGGAGTTTGATCTCCCTCGTACTCCATTCTTTAGCCACCTCCCACCCGGCCACTGCATATATACGGCCGGGTGGGAGCTTCCCCATATTTACGTCCTGCAGAACGGGAGCTCGCAGCGCGGCCAAGCGCCGCGCTGCTGCTCAGGGCTGGTGCAAGGATTTTTGACACCCTAGGCGAAACCTCATTTTGCCACCCCTTTGCCTCCGCCCCTGACCCCACCCCCTTTGCCCTGTCATTGTATACGATGGAGGTGGGGGAGGTGGAGATTTTTGCAGAGCCTCTCTACCCATTTCTTTAGCCGTGGTCCACAGGCCTGCACCTGTGCCCCTGGATCCGCCTCATTTTACCGCCTTGGTGTGCTGCGAGCCACAGCTCTCCAGTGACATAAGTGATCGATGCAGAGCAGTGATGGATCAGCAGCGGTTGGGTGCCCTGGGTGGCATTGGCGCCCTAGGCGGCCGCCTACTCCGCCTAGTGGTAGAGCCGGCCCTGCTGCTGCTGGATCCTGTGATCATTATGATCACAGGATCCAGCTGAGCAGAGATCGGGATACGGGCGCAGTGACTGGCCCTCCCGATCATGTGACGGCTGTGTCCAATCACAGCCGTCACATTGTAAACAGAGACGAACGCCTCTGTGACAGTTCTCCCCCACCAAGCTCAGTGAGAGCTCAGTGCGGGGGGTGGAAGGGGGGGAGCTGCAGCTATGTGACAGCTTTCTGCATGGTGAGGATTTCATGCAGAAAGCTGTCACAGATCGCCCCCCACACAGTGCACCAAGCACACTGATACCCCTGTCCACATACATGTCAGTGTCCCCATAAAACAGCCCCCAAAACATCTGTATGTCCCCAATCACATCTGTCACCATACACATCTGTCACAGTCCCCAAACATCTGTCACCATACACAAAACATCTGTATGTCCCCGTCACATCTGTCACAGTCCCCGTCACATCTGTCTGTCCGCCAACACCAAATAAACTCCAATTTGGGTTATTTTTACCAAAGAAATGTAGCAGTATCATTTTTGGTCAAAATTTATCAAGAGAAATTACTTATTTGCAAAATTTTATAACAGAAATGCAGAAAAATGCATTGTTTTTGAAAATTTTTTAATTTATAGCGCAAAAAATAAAAAACCCAGGGGTGATTAAATACCACCAAAAGAAAGCTCTATTTGTGTGAAAAAAATGATAAAAATTTCATATGGGTATAACGTCGCACGACCGCGCAATTGTCATTCAAACTGCAACAGCGCTGAAAGCTGAAAATTGGTCCGGGAAGGAAGGGGGTTTAAGTGCCCAGTATTGAAGTGGTTAAGTACTTGCAACTTAGGCATGCAATCCAAACACAGACAAAAAAAATAAAGATCTCCCCTACCAAACATCCACTGATGCATGGGATCCCATTGGAGGAAAATAAAAAGGGTATGATCTCAGGAGGGTACTCTATTATGCTCCAAACCACACACAATGCCACTACTCTACCCTGCAGAAGGGGATGGGAGAGGGACCTGGGACCCATACATGGGGAGGTGTGGGATGCATGTTTAGCGTCTGCCCCTCTGGTATCGGTCTCAGCTTCCCAAAAATTGTCACACATTTACCTATTACACAGAGCATATAGAGCGCCAATCCAATTATATAAATGGGGAAACAGGAGTACTCCATTATGCCCAAAATGCGAAAGGGAGGAAGGAGATCTGCTACATATGATTTGGAGATGCCCCAAGTTGTTTTGGTATTGGTCTGATATTATATTAATAATTTCACAAGTGTATAACATAAAATTAACACGTGATCCAGTGGTCTGCTTGTTAGGGGCATTAGATGAGGAATCTCTCACACCACAGGAACATCTGGCAGTGATACGTCTTTTATACCTGGGTCATAAGCAAATTGCACATCTATGGATGTCACCTCAGATTCCTACCGAAAGACAATGGATCACTCAAGTGAATAATGTATTTATAAGGGAAAAACATACTTCTCTGCATAGGAAGGTTCCTAATAAATTCTTTAAAATGTGGCAGCCCTGGCTGAATGTTCCAGGTCTGGCACCACACCAACTGATTAGGGACAGACTATTGCAGGGCTATGACCACAAAATGCACTACTCAATTAAAAAATAGATTAAACATGCATGGGTCTGAGATGCCAGTCCTGTTCAAACAGCCGGTTACTGTTGTTTCTGTGTACAGTGAGTTTGTATACTGTGTACAGTGAGTTTGCATTGAATTGATTGTTTATGCATAGATATCTCATTTAACATATTCAGCACATAATGGATCACGGGCATATTGCTGTTTCTTAAAATCTTGTTACCCTGCCTAATATATTACAAAACGCATGACACTTCTGAATGTTCCTATTGATGACAGTGTAATGCACATGCAACATGATTTTGTAACTGGATCTGTGATTATATGTATAGCTATTATCTTTATTTTTATTAAAAAAAAAAAAAATCACCAGCAAGGAGTTGTGCAGAAGGGTATTGCGCCAGGAGTGGCATCATTTTGTGTATGAGCGACATATTTGCCGGGGGAGGAATATATATACCAACAATCACCAATTCAATCCCCACACAGTTTGCATGTATAACAACATAACACCCTTCAGAGTCTAGATGGAAATCCAAGAGACTAAACTGTAGGGACCTATGGACTGGGACGCTGACCCCTCTGGAATAGGAAGAGAAGGTTGAGTGTTAGTGTGAGCCCACCCGGGGCTTCTTAAGGGCCAGCGTCCTAGAACCCGTCAGGTGGGTCTCCTGTAGGATGCAAATTTGGGGATGGTACTTTTTTAGAAAGTTAAACACCAAGGAGTGTTTGAGTTTAGCATTCAAACCCCAGACATTCCAGGTGATTACAGAAATAGAATCCACAATTTAAGGGGGTCTAATCTCAAGATGTCTCCGGATCTCCACCTGTCCATCTCTGGGCCAGTATATGCATTGCACCGCAGGAGCCGGGTAAAACACAGCCAGCACCTGAGGTGCAAGGCCTTTGCCTGTAGCCAAAAGTAAGTACTTAGTAGAACCCTGTGCCCCAACCAAACATGTTGCATATGTGAAATATACTACTAAACTCAAAACAGAAACCATAACATTTCCCCCCCCATCCCGCGCCCCCCCAAAAACCAGGGTGCGCTTCATCCCCAAGACCAAACGAATGCATTTCCGGCCAGGGAGTGGGATTCATTTCAATGCTTGGGAAGAGTGTCCAGCCAGCTGGAGGCATCCTCAGGAAATGTAAAAAACCTCACCGTCTCGCCATCTTGCACTCTAAGTTTAGCTGGGAAAAGCATACTATATTTATTCTTCTTGTTCCTCATATTCAGCTTGACGCGATCAAAAGATCTCCTCATTCTCTGTGTCTCCGCCGAATAGTCTGGAAAGATCATTAATTTTGTGGCTTCATACCTCAGGACGTCAATCTTCCTGGCTTCCCTCAGCACCAGGTCTCTATCTCTGAAGTTGAGTAATTTCTGTATGAAGGTGCGGGGGGAACCCCCGGTCGGGCCCTGCGTGGCTGGCATGCTATGGGCCCTCTCCTCCACAAACTGGGCTGAGAATGGGGCCTGGGGAAGCAGCAATCAGAGTAGATGTTCAGTGAAGACCATGGGGTCCCTCTGCCCCCTCAGGGAGACCTACGATACGAAGGTTGTTCCTTCGATTTCTATTCTCTGCATCCTCTGCTCTGTGTTCAAGGGTTTTCATTTTAGTATGCAGGGATGCCTCATGGTCTTTCAGTGCGTCTTCCGAGGCCCCCCGCGCAGTTCTCTACCTCCGTCATGCAGGAACGGAGTTTGTCGGTGTCTTTTCTGATGAGGTCCATTTCAAGGTGCAGGGCGTCAATCGTCCCCATCAGCGTCGATTTACAGTCTGTGATGGCCTGCATGAGCGCTGTGTAGTTAGACTGCTCAAGGAGCGTGGGAGATGAGTCTTCCATCTGCATTGCCATATTGGTGGTAAGAAGGAGGTAGGCCGCAACAGCATCTCCCGATGAGGATGCTTTCCCGGGCTTGCAAGGGACAGAAGAGTTCCTCCGCCTGGTCATACTATGCCTGGGTGGTAGGGTTGGCATTATCGGAGGTCCTGAGGAGCCGTTCTGCAGGGAGAGGATAAAAATAGAGCTAGGCAGGAGCTCTCTCAATGTGCTGCTGCTCCAGTGGCCATCTTGGACACACCCCCTTGTGGCTGAAATTTTAGTTGGTCTACCTAACCGTGGTTTGGTTTCAACAGAATCCATAATTTTACACTTATTGATTAGAGTTTGAACACTGCTGATTGGCATTCTCAATTCCTTGGATATCTTTTTATATCCCTTTCCTGTTTTATACAGTTCAACTACCTTTTCCTGCAGATCCTTTGACAATTTGTTTGCTTTCCCCATGACTCAGAATCCAGATACCTCAGTGCAGCACTGGATGAAAGATGGAAGGGTCTGTTAGGAGTACAGAAACTCATTGACCTTTTATACAAACACACAAATTACAAGCAAACAGATCACAGGTGAGGATGGTTACCTTTAATAGCCATTCAAACCCCTTTGTGTCAACTTGTGTGCATGTAATCAGGCCAAAATCACCAGGGTATGTAAACGTTTGATCAGGGTCATTTGGGAAGTTTCTGTTGTCATTATTGTCATTATGATGTAAAAACAGTAAACACAGTCGATTGATAATAAATTACTTCAGCCAAACACTAACCATGAGTGAAAGAAATGTTTTTGTGTTCTCATTCATATTCCCCGAAAAATGGCCAAGAAATCATAAATTCTGCCAGGGTATGTAAACTTATGAGCACAACTGTATACTGTACATAAATATTTCTCTTCACGCCTTTTTACACTCTACTCAAAACTTTTTTCTGGGTTAGCGCCAATCACTCAATTGTTTTCATAAAAAAAAATGGGTTTTTTTGCATTAACAGTCATCAAAGTATTTTTTTTTAATTGCGTTTGAAAAACCTCTGCACAAATACCATGTAACATAAAATATTGCAATGATCTCCAATTTAATTCTCTAGGGTCCTTACTAAAAATATATATAATGTTTGGGGGTTCTAAGTAATTTTCTAGCAGAAAATACTGATTTAAACTTGTAAACAAAAAGTGCCAGAAAAGCCTTGGTCGACAAGTGTATATTCTATGCTGCTGTTGACCATTGTCACTAAGATAAAAGCTGGGAAGAAATCAAAATTCATTTGTCACTAGCACAAGAGTGGGTGATTGGGGGGGGGGGGGGGGGGGTAGGGCAACAGGGAAACCTTTAGATAACTTCCTAAAGGAGGAATTCCTGTCACATTAGTTATTTCTCTTAATTTCGTTGTGCCTCCAATAGAGGATGTGAAGGGAAACATCCTCGTGAAGTCTGAGCACTGATCCTTCTCTTCAACAAAGGTAATGTGACCAAATGCTTAGGCTTTTCCATGTGACCAACTCTGAAAGAAGCCTAGGGCAGCATTTTATGTAGGAAAAAAAAGTATTACGCCTTCTAGTATACCTTTTTTATGCATTATATGATGGTTGTTATCTGGCCGTGTTGTTACCTATAGTTTGGGATGTATACTTGTATATTTATATACTTGTCAAGGGAAACACTCTCCATAATGAGGGAATGTATTGCTTATTTTAATTGGTCATACTGCTGTATTTTTAAAACAATTTCTGTAATAAAATTGCATAAATTGGTGTATTGATCCATGGGGTACCGAGCAATTCCACGTGTGCCTTGTTTAGTAAATTCTTAGTGATAGGACATGGTAACCCCCTTTACCTTTTTTTCAGTCTATTTGGCATTAACCTTAGATGTATGTATATGAAGGCTATTTACAGTGCCTTGAAAAAGTATTCATACCCCTTGAAATTTTCCACATTTTGTCATGTTACAACCAAAAACGTAAATGTATTTTATTGGGATTTAATGTGATAGACCAACACAAAGTGGCACATAATTGTGAAGTGGAAGGAAAATGATAAATGGTTTTCAATTTTTTTTACAAATAAATATGTGAAAAGTGTGACGTGCATTTGTATTCAGCCCCCCTGAGTCAATACTTAGTAGAACCACCTTTGGCTGCAATTACAGCTGCAAGTCTTTTTGGGGATGTCTCTACCAGCTTTGCACATCTAGAGAGTGAAATTTTTGCCCATTTTTCTTTGCAAAATAGCTCAAGCTCTGTCAGATTGGATGGAGAGGGTCTGTGAAGAGCAATTTTCAAGTCTTGCCACAGATTCTCGACTGGATTTAGGTCTGGACATTGACTGGGTCATTCTAACACGTGAATATTCTTTGATCGAAACCATTCAATTGTAGCTCTGGCTGTATGTTCAGGGTTGTTGTCCCACTGGAAGATGAAACTCTGCCCCAGTCTCAAGTCTTTTGCAGACTCTAACAGGTTTTCTTCTAAGGTTGACCTGTATTTGGCTCCATCCATCTTTCCATCAACTCTGACCAGCTTCCCTGTCCCTGCTGAAGAAAAGCATCCCCTCAACATGATTCTGCCACCACCATGTTTAACGGTGGGGATGGTGTGTTCAGGGTGATGTGCAGTGTTAGTTCTCTGCAACACAACATTTTGCTTTTAGGCCAAAAAGGTCAATTTTGTTCTCATCTGATCAGAGCACCTACTTCCACGTTTGCTGTGTCCCCCACATGGCTTCATGCAAGCTGCAAATGGGGCTTTTTATGTCTTTCTTTCAACAATGGCTTTCTTCTTGCCACTCTTCCGTAAAGGCCAGATTTGTGGAGTGCACGACTAATAGTTGCCTGTGGACAGATTATCCCACCTGAGCTGTGGATCTGTACAGCTCCTCCAGAGTTACCATGGGCCTCTTGGCTGCTTCTCTGATTAATGCTCTCCTTGCCCAGCCTATCAGTTTAGGTGGACGGACATGTCTTTGTAGGTTTGCAGTTGTGTCATACTCTTTTCATTTTCGGATGATGGATTGAACAGTGCTCTGTGAGATGTTCAAAGCTTGGTATATTTTTTTTATAACCTATCCCTGCTTTAAACTTCTCCACAACTTTAACCCTGACCTGTCTGGCGGGTTCCTTGGCCTTCATGATACTGTATGTTCACTAAGGTTCTCTAACAAACCTCTGAGGGCTTCACAGAACAGCTGTATTTATACTGAGATTAAATTACACACAGGCTGACTCTATATACTAATTATGTGAGTTCTGAAGGCAATTGGTTCCACCAGATTTTAGTTAGGAGTATCAGAGTAAGGCCTCATACACACGGGCGTATTAAAAAAAAAAAAACAGCTGTAACGTCGGGCCCAACATCAGGAAAAAAAATCGGCATTGAAAATGCAATTTCGTTGGCGTTTTGCATTGGCGTTAATGCACGTTATTGAGCGTCATCGCTACAACGCGTTTTGTTTGAAAAGACTCCCCTCTACTATTTTCGAACCTGAAACCGCCGGCGCTAAAAACGCTGGTTAATGGCGTTAATGCACGTTAGTGAGCGTTTTGCCGGCTCAGCGTAAAAAATGCTAAAACAAATGATGATCCCTTAATACACCGCCCTCCTAAATACAAGATCAACAAATCTGCGCTAATATCCTGTAGACGTTTTCATTACTCAAAAAACACCACTTCATCCAAGCAGCAGCTACAATCAATCTCTCATACATGTAATACAATTGTATCACCTAACCACTATAGGTAATACTATGTAGCGCTGAAACATCAGTACAGTTCAAAAGTTCTTCATATATGTAGTTCTCAGGACCGTGATCAGACAAATCCCATAAACAAAATCTTCATATAGAGCATACACCATTCGATCTTCCCAATTTCCCACCAGGAATCCTACTCACCAGAGTTTTTTGCCTCACACTCTCGTGTTCGGCCACTTCGCTTGTTTGCCACACAAGGCTTTCCACAGGGGTATCTCAAATCTCCCCTGTCTGCACTGCTGTAATGGTCTGATCGATACGATTCAGTCGTCTCTCCCAGCCTTGTGTGGCAAACAAGCGAAGTGGCCGAACACGAGAGTGTGAGGCAAAAAACTCTGGTGAGTAGGATTCCTGGTGGGAAATTGGGAAGATCGAATGGTGTATGCTCTATATGAAGATTTTGTTTATGGGATTTGTCTGATCACGGTCCTGAGAACTACATATATGAAGAACTTTTGAACTGTACTGATGTTTCAGCGCTACATAGTATTACCTATAGTGGTTAGGTGATACAATTGTATTACAGCGTAAAAAATGCTCTAGCGCTGCAGCTTCAGAACGCGCTCGCCGTGGGTTCTGCTTTCAGCTCACAAACGCTGACGCTATCTACAGCTCAAAAATGTCAGCGTGTGTATGGGGCCATTTAATAACATGGAGATGCCTTTTTAAGCTGCAAAAAATGCAGCTGTAGAAACGTCCGTGTGTATGAGGCCTAAAGGGGGATTAATAATTATGCACGCCACACTTTTCTGATATTTATTTGTAAAAAAGTTTGAACCATTTTTAATTTTCCTTTCACTTCACAATTATGTGCCACTTTGTGTTGGTCTATCACATAAAATCCCAATAAAATACATTTACGTTTTTAGTTGTAACATGACAAAATGTGGAAAATTTCAAGGGGTATGAATACTTTTTCAAGGCACTGTACATTGTGAATAGTTCTACTTTATTATTGAATGTTACACCAAGAGGAATCACAGAAACCAGGTCACCAGAACTCCATGAATACAGCTGATTCCTTTTCTTTGAGTCTTTTCTGTTGCAGTCATTGGAAGCACTCGTTTTCTGGAACTCAAAAGTGCCTTCTGGCTCCTGAACTAGACTTAAGCCTCGTACACACGGGTCGATGATCGTATACAACAGGTCGTACAAACGACCGTTGTATGCTAAATCGACCATTAGTACACGCGATTGGAACAGCTGACGAACAGAAGTTGTATGAGCAGACTAGAAAACTTGGTAGTACCAACAAGCGGTCGTAAGACCGTTGTATTGTGTATACAGAGAAGTAGGTCCAACAAGTTGTACTGTGCAAAACACGCATGAAGTCAGAAATGGCCGGACGCTAATTACATGCACCTGAACTTTCTCTTTATACGTTCATAATATGTCACTACAGTCGGCTTGGTCGTACGATCCTTTAGTGCATGTCAGTACGCGAGATACAACAGCCAACATAGGATTTGGGCCGTTCGGTCGTACGACCGTTGCACCGTGTGTACGAGGCATTACAGACTCATTAATTCTGCATTACTCTGTCCACTTGTAGAGGTCCAAAGGAGTTTAGATGCTGTGGCCTTTAACATGTTTTTATTAATGATGCACCTTTAGTAAGTGGAGGGTGCATTTTATTTTGTTATTTAGATTTGTAGTGTGGCAACCGTTTTGGAAGTAGGTGGGCAGACTATGTCAAGGATGCTGTGTACTCTTCACAGCGTGCTTTACTTCTCGGTTTAACTGTAGCACAAAGAGCCTTACAAAGTAAATGCCCTATTAAAAGCCCACAGTAGTCTTTTTTGTCAAACATTTCTCAGACAAGGAGAGCTGAATAAAGTCTCCAGTATGTCAGGACAAATATTTTTTCTTCAACTTTTCCGATGATCATTCTTAAAAATTACTGAACCGTGCTGTTGGCAAAGTGCAGCTTTCATAAAAACTTAGAGTTCAGAATGATCTAATTTATAAAGCAGAAATTTGAAGGCAAAGTGTGATTAATGAAAAGGTGCTTGTTACTATGCATTAAAGCTCATTTCAAAACTTTAAACAATATGTCACTATGGGCAAAACCCAGACATGTTCCCTCTAGATTTTAAATTGTATTTCTACTGGAACACTAATTGCCAAACTCATTAATGAATCTGCCAAGTTTCAGTTTATACATTATCCGTTTTCTAAAGTTATACCGTGTTGATGAAATAAGCTTTCATTTTCTGCTTAGGTTTTGTTCACAGGTGCTAGATACAACGGCGTATACACTAACTGCGCAACTTAAAGTAGAACTATGGGCAAAACTTTTTTTTTAAATTTTGGATAGAGTAAGGGAGGGTTATAACCTCTGTAAGATTTTTTTTTTTTCACCATCTCTGTCCCAGTGCGGATATTTCCCTTCACTTCCTGTCCCATAGCCAAACAAGAAGTGAGAGGATATCTCTGCAAATTAAAGCAGAACTCCGGGTTCGGCAATAAATCCCCCATTAGTACACCCCCTACACTAAACAGTTATTACATTTGTGAAATTCCTTACCTTTGAAGAGATATGTCCAATTTAATTTACAGTCAGCTCTGTGATTCAAAAGATGCACCATGTATTTTGCCAGGCAGGTTCTATTAGAACCATGATTGCATCATATCCTTTTCTCTGTTTACACGGTCCTCACGCACATACATTTCCCATCATGCTTTGCACATTTCAATAAATACGGGAGGTACACTAGCCTGTGAATGTAACATCACACACAACACACATCACACTGAAAATAAGACGTAAAAATGAAACTTTGCAGGAATGGTGGAAACCCATCCTCTATTCGCCGTGACCACTCTCGCGTGACTATTCGTCGTGACCACTCTGGCGTGACTACCCGTGACTACTCTAGTCCACTCTAGCGTGACTACCCGTGACTATTCACCGTGAACACTCTGGTGTGACTATTCGCCGTGACCACTCTGGCGTGACTACCCGTGGCTATTCGCCGTGACCACTCTGGCGTGACTATTCGACATGACTACTCCGTACTAACGACCCGTGACTATCCGACGTGACAAAGGACTGTGTCATGTGAAGGTATATAGACATCCTACCCAAAGGTGGTAAGGACGTTTCAAAGTAAAAATGCAGAATAAAAGTCACACTACACACAACACACACTACAATGTAAGTGTCCGATCACATGGAGGGCATAAATAACTTTACACGTTTCGTACTACCCTTTACATACA
>BLSH010495979.1:96458-134762 GCA_018402905.1 Glandirana rugosa | reverse complement strand
TTTGTGAATATTTGTGTGTGAGTATATGACACTTATTTTATATATATATTTTTATTTTTGTCTGTATTTTGTTATTAAATTTTACTATATATATATATATATTAACTGTGACTGTGGGTTTTGTAATATGTCATATATGGGAGGAGCCATGTTTTTGTTAATACCACACCCTTGACGTCATTGGGATTCGTTGGTTAGCGTGCCGTTGGTGTAATTATTTTATTATTACAACAAACAAACTGTAAGTGGGACGTTATTAGTAAAAAGACGAGTGAGCGAAATGAAATCTTCTTATTTGCATATTTCCGCTCACAAAAAGTTTACGTCATTTCTTTCCCCAGTCTCAACTAGTAATATCTTAATGTTTACATGCAAAGTTTTCCCCTCTCATTTGTAATTCTATAATGATCAACTCTGACCCCTTTCTTTACTGCATTTGAAAAACACTCGCCTTTATACGTTTATTCTTCTAAAGTAAAGCGAGTGAGCAGAAAAATGATTATTGCAGGGTGAATGTCAAACAAACAACATTATTATTTTATTAATGTGGTTGCCGTGCGATTGGTTGCTTAGGGTTACTGCAGTTCCCACACCATAATTGTTTTTGTACCGAGGAGGGTATATACTGTATAATGTTTTGGGTGTCAGTGTCAATTATATATATATATATATCATTTTAAATTATTGTTTTATGTCTGTTTTTATTTTTATATATATATTTTATTCACAGTATATGAGTGTGTGTTTATAAGTGTTTATATCAGTGGTGCTCAGGACCCACCAATAAACAGGTCAGATTTTAAGTATTACCTTGGGGAGATGCAGACTAGAATACTGCAATCACTGAGCAGCAAATTATATCACCTGTGATGTATTTCAGTTATCCTGCAAACCTGGCCTGTTAGTGGGTCCTGAGGACAGGAGTTGAGAACCACTGGTTTTTATAATCTTTGTTTTACAGAAAACATTTAAAACTGAATTCCTGTATACACAGAAATGTTGAATATGCCCCTCCCTCTCAACATATGCTGGATATAATGCTCATTATGTCTATGTAAAATCTAATGGAGAGAAAAACCTGCCTAACTCCACTGTCCCACTGCAGCACTCCAATCGTTTTTTCTCCTATGCCATAATGTTCACCGTCTCTCTATGCTAACACGTACAAACCACCGCACTGCAGTGCGCTGCGGCCAAACAAACATAATTTCACAAAATATCACCTGTAATATTTCAATACAGTCCTAATGGAGGAAAAAAAACAGTAAATCGCACTGTGCTGGGTTTGGCGCATCAGTCCGGTTTCAGCACACACCAGCAGCCATGCAGTTAGCGCAGCTGCTGATGTTAAAGAACCCTAAGGCTCAGTTCACACTGCTGCGACTGCAAAGTTGTACAACTTTGCCCTGTGACTTCTTTCTGGCTTGATCCAACTGCTATTTAGGAGCCTGTACAAGGGCTGAAATCACACCAGGTCGCAAGTCAGACCAAAGTAGAGCAGGAACCATTTCTAATGTCAGAGCGACTTGTGTAGCCTCAGTTAAGCAAAAGGGTTAAGTGAAATTGGCGCTGTGAAAGTGATCACACTTGCGTGCATCAAATTAATCTGTATGCAGTGAACATTCAAAGTGCTAAATGCAAAAATATGGAACAAAATCTGTATTCAATAATAAAGTGCTATGTGCTTCAAATCAAAAATGTGAAAAAACACAAACACACATATATATATATATTATCTCACAAAAGTGAGTACACCCCTCACATTTTTGTAAATATTTTATCATCTATCTTTTCATGTGACAACACTGAAGAAATTACACTTTGCTACAATGTAAAGTAGCGAGTGTACAGCTTGTATAACAGTGTAAATTTGCTGTCCCCTCAAAATAACTCAACACACAGCCATTAATGTCTAAACCGCTGGCAACAAAAGTGAGTACACCCCTAAGTGAAAATGTCCAAATTGGGTCCAAAGTGTCAATATTTTGTGTGGCCACCATTATTTTCCAGCACTGTCTCAACCCTTTTGGGCATGGAGTTCACCATAGCTTCACAGGTTGCCGCTGGAGTCCTCTTCTACACCTCCATGATGACATCACGGAGCTGGTGGATATTAGAGACCTTGCGCTCCTCCACCTTCCATTTGAGGATGCCCCACAGATGCTCAATAGGGTTTGGGTCTGGAGACATGCTTGGCCAGTCCATCACCTTTACCCTCAGCATTACAGGGTTCTCAGACCACTGTTCAAGAGCACTGTGCATTACAGGCCTCCCCTCAGAACACCATCCAGAGCACAGTGCTTTACAGGCCTCCCCTCAGACAATTACCCAGAGCGCTGTGCAGCATTATAGGCCTCATATCACAATCCAAATCACTGTGCATTACAGGCCTCCTCAAGCCACCGCCCAGAGCATTGTGCAATACGGGCCTCCTCACACCATCGTCCAGAACACTGTAGCATTACAGGCCTCTCATACTACCATCCCAGAGCACTGTGCATTACCGGCCCCTCAGACCACCATCCCATAGCACTTTGCATTACAGGCCTCTCAGATCATCGTCCCAGAGCATTGTGCATTACATACCTCCCCTCTGACCACCATCCAGAGCATTGTGTAGCATTACAGGCCTCTCAGACCACCATCTAGAGCACTGGGCAGCATTACAGGCCTCTCAGACCACCGTTCCAGAGCTTGTTGCAGCATTACAGGCCTCTCAGACCACCATCCAGAGCACTGTGCAGCATTACAGGCTGCTCAGACCACTGTCCCAGAGCATTGTGCATTACAGGCCTCCTCAGTCCAACGTCCAGAGCACTGTGTGCATTACAGGCCTCCTCAGAGTGGCTAAATCTGTGTCTGTGAGTTTGTGCAAACCTTAATATTATAAATTGGGGTAGACAACCTTTAAGGGATCTACTTGAACAACACTGATGAAGTCAAAGATCACCGGGCAAAGTGTCCTGTTGTTAGGGCTGGTTCACACCAGAACGCTGTGCCAGAAAGGCATGTTCCATGTGTTTTCCTGTTCAAAACGCACTGCCTTTGTGATCTACTGTGGGTGATAATACATTGTTAACCCCAAACATAGATCGTAAACTGAGTGTGTTTGTAGACACAATATCGCAGGGTACTGCAGTATCATGCGATTTGTCACAGTGCATTTTTTAAAGTAGTGCATGCACTACTTTTTGTGCAGTTTAATGCAATTTGCAGGCAGGGCTGGATTTACATCTACCCAAAAAAAGATAGTAAGACCAACCTTTTTTTCTTGATATTTTATTTTTGTTCTGAGTGAAAATATTTTAAGTATCACAAGAAAATCCAGGATTTAGGCTTACATTATGCTCAGAATGCAGGGTTAAAGAGTGCATGACGCTTATAATGCAGTGATCAGGAGTGCGCTGCTTTCAGAATGCAGGTCAGGAGTGCGCTGCGCTCAGAATGCAGGGTTAAGGAGTGAATTAGGCTCAGAATGCAGGGTTAAGGAGCGCATTACGTTTAGAATGCAGGGTTCAGGAGTGTGTTACGCTCAGAATGCAGGGTTCAGGAGTGCATTGCAGTCAGAATGCAGGATTAAGGAGTGAGTGCATTGCGCTCAGAATGCAGGGATCGGGAGTGTGCTGTGCTCATAATGCAGGGATCAGGAGTGTGCTGTGCTTAGAATGCAGGGTTAAGGAATGAATTACGCTCAGAATTCAGGGATCAGGAGCGTGCTGCGTTTAGAACGCAGGGTTAAGGAGTGAATTACACTCAGAACGCAGAGTTAAGGAGTGCATTACGCTGAAAATGCAGGGTTCAGGAGTGCACTGCTCTCAGAATGCAGGGTTAAGGAATGCGTTGCACTCAGAATGCATGGTTAAGGAGTGCATTACGCTCAGAATACAGGGTTAAGGAGTGAATTACAATCGGAATGCAGGGTTAAGGAGTGTGTTGCACTCAGGATGCAGGGATCAGGAGTACCCTGCGTTCAGAATGCAGGGATAGAGTGAATTACGCTCCAAATACAGGGTTAAGGAGTGCATTGCACTCAGAATACAGGGTTGAGGCGTGCATTACACTCAGAATTCAGGGATTAGGAGTACGCTGCACTCAGAATGCAGGGTTAACCACTTCAAGACCGGGCCTCTTTTTGAAATTCTTTGTTTACAAGTTAAAATCAGTTTTTTTTGCTATAAAATTACTTATAACCCCCACACATTATATATTTTTTTTTCTAACACCCCAGAGAATAAAATGGCAGTCGTTGCAATACTTTGTCACACCGTATTTGCGCAGCGGTCTTACAAGCGTAATTTGTTTTGGAAAAAATTCACTTTTTTGAGTTAAAAAGTAAGACAACAGTAAAGTTAGCCCAATCTTTTCCATATTGTGAAAGATAATGTTATGCCGAGTAAATTGATACCCAATATCTTATGCTTCAAAATTGCTCCCGCTCGTGGAATGGCGACAAACTTTATCACTTAAAAATCTCCATCGGCAACTTTAAAAATTCCTAAAGGTTACCAGTTTTGAGTTATAGAGGAGGTCTAGAGCTAAAATAATTGCTCTCGCTTTAACAATCGCGTCGATACCTCACATGTGTGATTTGAACACCGTTTTCATATGCGGACGGGACTTACGTATGCGTTTGCCTCTGCGTGTGAGACCGTTGGGATGGGGCGCTTTAAAAAAAAAAAATTCCCTTTCTTATTTATTTTATTTTTTATTTTTACACCGTCCTTTAAAAAAAAAATTTGATCACTTTTATTCCTATTACAAGAAGTGTAAACATTCCTTGTAATAGAAAAAAGCATGCCAGGACCTCTTAAATATGAGATCTGGGGTCAAAAAGACCTCAGATCTCATATTTACAGTTAAATGCAATAAAAAAAATATAGCGAAAAAAATGACACCTCAAAAAAGTCTTCTTTAAGAGCTATGGGCGGAAGTGTCTTTTGACGTCACTTCTGCCCTGCAATGCTATGGAGCCAAGTGGGCGGGATCTTCCGCTCACAGGCAGTGGGGGGAGCGGACCCGATCGTCTCTGCTGCTACCAGCGGGTCCGGTAAGTGGCAGAGACGACAGAAAGTGGTGGGGGGGGTCACCTCTCCCGTCCCCGATAAAAGTGATCTCACAGCGAATCCGCTGCAGAGACCACTTTTATCTGAAAGTGGACGGCCCCCCGCTGTTTATGGGTTATGTTAGCTATCTGCTACAATAACAACAGTATTCCACTTCAAAGGACCGCTGTATATACACGATCGGTGGTCCGGAAGTGGTTTAGGAGTGTGTAGCACTCAGAATGCGGGGTTAAGGAGTGAATTATGCTCAGAATACAGGGTTAAGCAGTGAATTACATTAAGAATGCAGGGATCAGGAGTGCGCTGCTCTCAGAATGCAGGGTTAAGGAGTGCATTACGCCCAGAATGCAGGATTAAGGAGTGAATTATGCTCAGAATGCAGGGTTAAGGAGTGAATTATGCTTAGAATGCAGGGTTAAGGAGTGCACTGCGCTCAGAATGCATGGTTCAGGAGTGTGTTGCTCTCAGAATTCAGAATAAAGGAGTGTGTTAGGCTGAGAATGCAGGGATCAGGAGTGCGTTACACTCAGAATGCAGGATTCAGGAGGAGCCTGCCCATAACCGTGTCCTCTTCCCCCTTCTTATTACCCACCCCCTCGCGCACACACTGGTGTCCTCTGCCCCCCATTTTCCCCTATAGCAGTAACCTCTGGCCCCCCTTCCCTCCCACAGAGGTGCTGAGAGGAGGATTTTGAGGAGGCAGAGTTAGTACAGGAATCCTTAGAAATCCTTGTAGTTATTAAGGCCTCATACACACGGGCGTATGAAAAAAAATAAGCAAAACGTCGGGCCCGACGTCAGGGAAAAATCAGCGTTTTTTTTGTCATTTTGCATTGCCGTTAATGCGCATTAGTGTGCATCGGCATCAATAGGCGTTTTTTAAAAAAGAAACATTCCTCTGCTATTTTTTAACCTGAAAACGTCATCGTCAAAAACTCCGGTTAACGTCGGTACGGCGTTAGTGAGCGGTTTGCGCCAAAACGTTACAGCCTCGGGACGCGCTGGCCATGGGTTCTACTTTCAGCTCACTAATGCCGACGCCATCTACAGTTTAAAAACATTGGCGTTTTTAAGGGGACATTGAATAACATGGAGAGCTGTAAAAACCGCTAAAAAACATGGCTGTAAAAAACGCCCGTGTGTATGAGGCCTAAAAGTAAATGAGCAGAGGAGAAGCTGCAAAGCATGTAGGGAATCCAGGAAGGTGTGGAAATAGATGGCCATCATACAGGCAGCAATATGAAAGGAGGTTTTTCAAGTAAACATATTGGATTGTCAAATACTATTGTTTGTTATTGCAATGCTAATGTTCTGAAATTAAATTGTATGCTGTGACTATAGATCTAATTTAAGGCGGAGTTCCACCCACATTTTTCACTCCTCACCATGCATCACTAATGTGCACCCTTAAAATGGATTGGAAATGTATTTATTTTTTTTCTGTTCACTTACCTGATTTATGCCTATATCTAATTTCACTTCCTCCTTTAGGCCGCAGCGCCATACACCATTTCCGGCTTTACATTGGCTCCTGGGAGATCTTGGTCAGCTTGACATGGCACTGCTCCTGTAACATTTAACATTGGCGTCTATGGAAAATCTTTGTCAGCTTGACATGGCACTGCTCCAGTAGCATTTAGCATTGGCATCTATGGGAAGTCTTGGTCAGCTTGACATGGTACTGCTCCAGGGCCTTGTCAAGCTGACCAAGATTTTCCATAGAAGCCAATGTTAAGTGATACTGGAGCCATGCCATGTCAAGCTGACCAAGATTGCACCATACTGCACATGCGCAAGATCGGCAGGTACATGCTGGGTGGCCAGCATGCACGGAATCCAGGAAGAAGGACACTGCGGCTTCAGATGCCCACACTGGAGATGGCCGCACTGTGCAGGAACTTCACAAAGTAAGAAAACAATGCTGCACAAATAGAAGATTGGGCATAGTTTACAGCAGGGCTCAAAATTTCAAGTCCTGAGCTACTAGCCAGGCCTTAAGATTTACTCACCACCAGTTGAACCCACCCAATCCCAGCCCTAATTTCGCCCCTAAACACTTCCTCCTAAATTATCACAGTGTTAAATGTTTAATGCAGAATTAAGTTACAAAAACAATATTAACATAAATCATATTTTATTGATTGGACTGTGATAAATAAAATATGATGTACTACTATGGGCACTGTGCACATAATTATTTCCTTGATAATAAATATGTGCTACGTAAAGAGTGCAAGGCTGAGGGGTGTGCTACATGCAGAATGCAGGGCTGAGGGGTGCGCTATGTACAGAGTGCAGGGCTGAGGGGTGCGCTACATACAGAGTGCAGGGCCGAGGGGTGCGCTGTGTACAGAGTGCAAGGCTGAGGGGTACGCTGTGTACAGAGTGCAAGGCTGAGGGGTGCGCTGTGTACAGAGTGCAGGGCTGAGGGGTGCGCTGTGTACAGAGTGCAGGGATGAGGGGTGCGCTATGTACACAGTGCAGGGCTGAGGGGTGTGCTGTGTACAGAGTGCAGGGCTGAGGGGTGCGCTATGTACAGAGTGCAGGGCTGAGGGGTGCGCTATGTACAGAGTGCAGGGCTGAGAGGTGCGCTATGTACAGAGTGCAGGGCTGAGGGGTGCGCTACGTACAGAGTGCAGGGTTGAGGGGTGCGCTACATACAGAGTTCAGGGCTGAGTGGTGCGCTACATATAGAGTGCAGGGCTGAGGGGTGCACTACGTATAGAGTGCAGGGCTGAGGGGTGCGCTACGTACAGAGTGCAGGGCTGAGGGGTGCGCTACGTACAGAGTGCAGGGCTGAGGGGTGTGCTTCATACAGAGTGCAAGGCTCAGGGGTGCGCTATGTGCCCCCATTCAAGTTCCGACCCTGTCCGGTAGGTTGTATGGGGCCCCATGATCTCTAACAGCAGCCTTAGTGAAATGCATAGACCTAGTGTGGTGTGGGGATTTCCACTTTGTACTAGGCACAACAATCTGCTCTCTGTGGACACTGGGGATCTGACAGATCCAGTCAATTGGTGAATTGTTATTTATTAAACATATCAGTGAAGTCTGAGCCATGTCCCAGGCTTGGAGAGCTACTATCGAAATACAGGGACAGCACAGTCGTCATGCCATCATCTGCCTTTTTGCCATGGAAAGAGGGGAGTGGGACTTTAATTGAAGCACGTAAGGGATACACAATAAACTGATGGAGATGTTCACAGAAATTTAATTAGTGGATATAAATATACTGATGCATATAATCACAAACAAAACATGATAAAATATCAATCATAAACGATAATATAAATTCAGAACAATGGATATAAATGTGGTAAGCTCAGTACATTGCCCCCATCCATCAGGTATTTAATATACAGACTGCTAAATATATATATACACACACAGGTCTGCGTGGCCAAGGACCTCATTGTTCCTATTGAGGTTGGTTGTATAAAATGCATAGAAGGTTGAACCCATGGCAGCTTTTAGCTCAACGTACGTTTCGTGGCTTTGAGCCACTCGTCAGGAGCAGGCTCGTGGTGTGTCTAAAAAGAGATTACTATAGGATCAGCAATAGACAACGTGAAAACATTGGGGGTATGAATCCCTCCACAAACTGCGCATGCAACTTACAACACTCATATGATGGTGATACATCGTCAGAGCCAAAGGCCCGTGGTGGATGAGGGCATCCTGGTGATAGGAAGACCCATGGTTGAAGCATGGGATGAAAGTGTGCTTTCTTTTTTGATCTCCCATGCACACACCCACTCAACAGTTGTTCATTTAATCCAACTCTCCCACAGCACACTTTCATCCCATGCTTCAACCATGGGTTTTCCTATCACCAGGATGATCCTTCTTTCTCCGCTCCTGACGAGTGGCTCAAAGCCACGAAACGTACGTAGAGCTAAAAGCTGCAGTGGGTTCAACCTTCTATGCATTTTATACAACCAACCTCAATAGGAACAATGAGGTCCTTGGCCACGCAGACCTGTCTATGTATATATATTTAGCAGTCTGTATATTAACCACTTCACATCCAAGGCATTTCTGGCACTCCTCATTTTTTTGCTAGAAAATTACTCAGAACCCCCAAACATTATATATGTTTTTTTTTAGCAAAGATTCTAAGGAATAAAATGGCGGTTGTTGCAACTTTTTATGTCATGCGGTATTTGCGCAGCGATTTTTCGACCGCATTTTTAAAAAAAAAATGTTTCGTGAATTAAAAAAAAAACAAAACAGTAAAGTTAGCCCAATTTTTTTTCATAATGTGAAAGATGATGTTACGCCGAGTAAATAGATACCCAACCTGTCACATTTTAAAATTGCTCAAACTTGTGGAATGGCGCCGAACTTTGGTACTTAAAAATCTCCATAGGCGCTGCTTTAAAATTTTTACAGGTTAGGTGTTTTGAGTTACAGAGGAGGTCTTGGGCTAGAATTGTTGCTCTCACTCTAACGCACGTGGCGATACCTCACATGTGTGGTTTGGACGCCGTTTACATATGCGGGCGTGATTTACGTATGCGTTCGCTTCTGTGTGCGAGCTCGCGGGGACGGGGTGCTTTAAATTTTTGTTATTTTATTTCTTATTTTACGTTTGTTTTTTTTTTATTTTTACACTGTCACTTTAATTTTTTTTTTTTTATCACTTTTATTCCTATTACAAGGAATGTAAACATCCCTTGTAATTGGAAAAGTGTGTGACAGGTCCTCTTTATGGACAGATGCAGGATCTATAAGACCCTACATCTATCCTACAGGCTGGAAAGGCTGAGATCAGAAAAACAAAACAGATGATCTCAGCCTTTCCTTCCCCTTTAACGGCTATTGTTTACTTTGGAGACCCGGAACTGACGTCACGACGTGCGCCCGGGCCTCCGAGAGCCATAGAGATGATGAGGGCCATCTGTCCCTCGGAAATCTCTAACTTTAAGATCCGGCGGCAGGCGATTCCTTCTCCCGGTCACCGATCGCTCAGGTGAGTCGGGAGAAGCACCGGAGGGCGGCAGGAGGAGGGGGACGTCCCCTCCCGTGGCCTGTAAGAACGATCAAGCGGCTGACCTGTGGAAATGTTGCCAATATCAACCAGTCAGATTGCAATTGAATTTAAGTATTTGAGGTAATTGCCCAATAACAAAATCGTTAAAGAAAGCACTCTTTCTTCTACATAACCATACTGCCTAAAGCACTGCAGAATCTTGGTCATCAGTTATGGAGCAGTAACAGAGCGACACCTCACCAGTTTAGAGAAATGCTGTAGGGACTCTGCCACTAATGATTTTGCTGCTGGCAACTTTTCAAAACTGCCAGTGGCAGGATCGCTCAAGAGGCTGCCTGTGTGTCCCAATGGAATTGTTCCCTTTTATAGTTAGATGCAGTAAGATGTCACTCCCATCGCTAGCGATCGAGATTCAGGAACATTGTGGTCAACGACATCTTGCCGCGCCTCTCTACAGAGGGAGCGATTCAATAGGGACACACAGGCAACCTTTTTAGCAATCCTGCCGATTGGCAATTTGACTTTAGCGGCAGAATCACCTGTCACATCAGCCTTTGCCTGCATGACATGGGAAATTTCAAATAGGTTTTTGGTAGCTAGGAGTAATATTTACTGTTCTGTTTTCTAGAAATTAACCCCTATATGTTTTATAGTAAGATAGGCCAGGTATTACTGGAGTTTATGTAGTGATAATTGCATGCTAGGCCAGCAGCTCTCACACTTTTCACAGCTTGATGAATAACTGCTAGTGTATGTTAGACTTGTCTAGAAGAGAGGCTGATTGGCTGTGGAGGGATGAGAGACAGAGGAGAGCTGCTTTTCTCCATCTCCCCTACTTGTCTGTAACTAGAGCCGGGTCAGGAAATGAGTGTGGCTTTCCGTGAAACACTGGGCACAGACGCTGAATAAATTGGTGAACAAGGAGCGATATTGTGTGCCCGGCGGCTCCCCCTGGCAGGTTGTGCTTTGTTTGGCGGGGGAGGGGGGCTTCAAGAATGCTGGAAGTGTGCTAAGTGCAGAGGAATCCAGAGGGGTCTTAACCCTGTGACTGCTGTGCATAGACCTAGCAATTTAACAAGCAGGTCACAGCAGGGGCTACAGTTGTTTAAAAATACATAGACTGGGTACTGTAAGTAATACAGAGCTCATTTAAAAAACTATAGCAAAAAGTGTGGCCATTCCCCATACCAACATGACTGCAAAACTACGAACACAAGGGGTTTTCGTACATGTGTCGAAACTACTTGTCCCAACTAGTGCCACAAATTTGGGGCCAGTAGACTTCTGGCTTGCTTCAAACCTGCAGGGGCATAGTTGTGTTTCTGCACATTATTTGCGTGTTGGGCAGCCTATTCATTTCAGTGGGAGGCCCTATGCACGGGAAACGTGGAAAAGAAGTCCCTGACCCTTTACAAGGATGTGCCGCACTGAACAGTATGGCTAATGGCACCACTGCGCATCTGCTAAATGGCAGTGCTTTTCTCTCTGCATGTCAGGAAAGCATTTGATTTTGTGTGCTTTCCTGACATGCAAAAGCCTGAACCTAGCCTTGGACTCTTCTTTACATGTTTCCAGTCAGAATTAAATGGAAAACTTGATTGCTTAACGCCTCATACACACAGGCTTATTAACAAAATGAGCTTTAACGTTGGATCCGAGGTCAGGAAAAAATTGGCGTCAAAAGCGCGATTTCATCTGCATTTTGCATTGGCGTTAATGCGCGTTTTCGAGCGCCAGCGCTACGTTGCATTTTGTTTGAAAATACATCCCTCTGCTATTTTTGAACCTGAAAACGCCGGTTAACGTCGCTACATCGTTAATGAGCGTTAGTGACTGTTTTGCCGGTTCAGCGCCAAAAACGCTCTAATGCTGCAGCTTCAGAACGCGCTGGCCCTGGGTTCTGCTTTCAGCTCACAAACGCCAACACTATCTACAGCTCAAAAATATCAGCGTTTGTATGGGGACATTGAATAACATGGAGAGCTGAAAAAAACGCGGCTGTAAAAAACGTCCGTGTGTATGAGGCCTTAAAGTGGAACTGAATGCATTTTCTGAACACTTGCGAACAGGCAGGCCATTTATCACAGAAGAGTCATACAATGTTTCTCCTGCAATAAAATACACCTAGCTGCATGCTCGCAGAGTTCTGTGGCAAGTAAACTGAGCTGCGCATGTGAAGTTAAGTTTACATCGCCAGTCTGGTTCCCTTGTGCCGGGATGACTTCCTTCAGTGTGTGCACAGAAGTTATGCCATCCCATGCCGGCCAATGAAGAGGCTCAAAGACCGTCACTCGGAGAGAAGATCCTGGCAGCAGCGAGGGACACCTCGTAGACTTTGGACATTAGAGAGGAGGTAAGTATACTGAATTTACTTCTACTTTAGGTAATGGGGCATAATTCAACCCCTGCACCCCAATGTACATAAGGACGCCTCCAGATGTAAAAATGGCCTACAAAATCACAGTAAGATCATGATGACATCATACATCATCATGGTACTCATGTATCAAAAGGACTCCAGTCAACAAACATGTAGTAATCAGCCCAGTGGCTTCAGCTGGCTCAACAATAAGCAACTTTTGACAGATTCCTCATGAAACGGCTGAAATTCAAGCTGGGGGATGCCCTTTTCGACATTATCCCTCCTGACATAGTTTGATCTGAAAACCGAAAGAGCCAGGCAGAAATTTGTTAGGCGACCTGTGACTTCATCAAATCATATGCAGTCTCTATTCGGGTATTCTGACAGTTGCGAATGCCGGCTATGAGACTGCAATGGCCAGCAGGGGAGATTCCTCCATCCACCCTGTTTAGCATGAATGGGGAAACAAGTGATTTCTCTCATTCAGCCTGTGGGGGTGAGAGAAATCTTGCAGTGTATGGCTAGTTTTAGTGGCCAGGGCTCTATCTGCATGGAGTTTGCATCTTCTCCCTGTGCTTGTGTGGTTTTCCTCTGAGTACGCTGGTTTCCTCCCACACAGACATGCGAGTAGGTTATTTGGTGCCTGTCTAAACTTGGCTCTAGTATGATATTCTACTGAGCGCACCCAAGATGGCTGTTTTGCCATCTGGTCTAACAGCAGATAACATGCTTTTAGTCCCCAGAGAGAAGAGCATTATAGAAACATGAATAAATGCAGGTAATGTGAGTGCTATCCAATGGGAAGAGCAATCCAGAGAACTGTGTGTAGGCTGAAGGAAGTCACAGATTAATCTGTGATTAAAGAGTGTCATCTTCACTGCAGAGAAGAAAACCTGAGCAGACTACAATGAGAGCAGCATCAAAGTGCAGCCTGCAGGGGCATTGATGTAAGACTTCAACCTTGATGCGGATTTTAGAGCTGAAATGCCTGCATGAGACACTGATGTATCCGGTGAATGGTATTGGTCTTGATGTAAAACAAATAAATACATTCAGAGCACAGTGTTAATAGGGGAGTGATGTCACTGGAGTCTGCGAAAGGGGCACATGTCTAAGCACTGCACACAGGACTTATGTTTAGGATGGAAAAAAGTTTTCAGGACTGTGCCCTGCAGTGAGAAGTGATGTCACTGTCTTGCCTTGATTGACAAGTGGAGCAAAGTTAAAGGCCACCTTTTTAAGGAAAGGTTAAAGTTAATTGATGTTTACACAGGCCAGAAATGTCCTAATTCCTGCCGTATTATTTGGTTGTGTATGTTATTCATAAGATCCACTTTTCTTGTAATATCAGGAATGTGAACAGAGACTGGAGCTCTGAGAGCAAGATGTTCACTTTAGAGTGTTAAATAGTGGGAATACCTGATGGGGAGCTTTGTAAGAGCGCTGACACCAGCACAAGAGAAGTGCCTGCAGCACAGGACTGCAAACACTCCCTCATTCGTCCTGACACTTGTTTCTTTTCACTCTGCGGAATCGACTTGCTGTATAAATAATCAGCTATTTCCAACCAAAATGAAACAGGAGCCGGAGCTGTGAGAGACAAAAGCAGCTTTCATAGAGAGGCTCATTCTGAGCATTGGGAAAGCCTGGCTCCATCCAGCCGCCCCCGTTACATCCCAAACCTTAGAGATTGCCTTTAAAGTGTACCTGTTGTCCATGCACAAAAAGGCACACAGGCATACATTCTTTGGGTTAAAGCTGTTTTCAGCATAGCACTTGAAGCTGCTGCCAACTGTTAAGGAAAAAGGTACTCTGTGCCTCATGCTACATTATTTTCAAAAGCAATAAGCTGCATTTTCCAAGCCAAATAAAAAAATGAATATTTTTCCTTTTGGCTTGGTGATATATGTACTATGTGGCACAAGAGGTTTTAGACCCCTTTTGTCTTGAAAAATGCGTAATGAAATTATTTTCACATCATTTGGGAGCTGCCATTTTTGGTTTACTTTTATAATTGTCAGCTCGTGAGCTTTAATCCTTATCTTTACTTTATCAGTAAGGCTCCATTTACACAGGATACTGTTTCAACCTCCCCTGAACGTTTTATCTTGACAGCTAGAAACCGACGTCTAAAATGTCTGTTTTGCATGCCGCATTTAGCAGCGTTTTGCCACATTCGCGTCTGGGAGTTTTTAAAAAAAAAAAAAAATAGTTTCTTTTAAAAAATGAAGATGCCTGTAAACAAAATGCTCCTAGACGCGAGTTACCACGTTTACAAGCGGTTTGGCGTTTCAAATGCCTCTGAACTGGCGTCTGAACCCATTTTTTTTGCGTTCCAAAAAAATCCTCTAAACTCAACTGCCTGTAAATGACCCTGTGTAAATGTACTGATAAGATAACGTAGAGGAGAGTTCAGGGGCAGCTGAAAAAAAAATGCCCAAATGCCTCTAAACGTCAGTTTACCAGCAGCAGAGTAAATGAGGCCTTACTGACCTAGAATAAGCGAGCAGCCTGTTATAAGTAAGTAAGGGAAGGATGGCAGTCCCCAAGGTTGAACCTAAAAATAAAATAACAAGTGGCAGCTCACATAATTCTATCCTAACAGATTTCCTTTAACTTGCGCAGCAGAGTGCATTAAAACAATCTAAACAAATCTAGCCTTGTTTCACTTCATCAAAGCTGGAAACATAAAAACATCACTTTCTTGGTTGATCAATTGCTATTAACACCAGTCAAAGGCTGGGAACCAGTTATACTGGTACTTGATTTCTTTATCCTAATACAGCTGCCATTGACAGGTCAATCATCATAATGGAATCACTCAGGTGATAATTATTTCAACTTGTTACTGACAATTTTGGGTGTAAAAAGGGCACATGCTGGCCATATTGGGGTACAGTCTGTCCTGCTATATACTATATCAGGTGTACTTTTATTCATCTGGTGACTTCCCAAAAAAACACCAGAACTGCCTAATCCTAAGAATAGAAATGTAATAAATTGCAGTTCCTATTTTTGACTCACAAATTGCAGCTTGCCAGCATTTTTCTCTTATTTTCACTAAGCTAATCACTTCCTGTCCTAGGGTGACAGCATTTAATCACTGTTATGGATTTGTGGGAGGGCAGGAAGTGTTAGAACTAGAAAACACCTCCCAGTCTCCTCTATAACATGAGCACAGAGGTGTTCTAGAGTCCACAGAGATAACTGGGAACAGTGCAGTACAGGTAGAGAGCAAAGGAAATGATCAACTCACATTTTTTTTTGGCAGTAGCAATAGGTTTACTTTTGCACTTATCAAACAAATATCAAAATGTTTTTAATTATATATTTAACAGACCAAAAAAGAGCAAATAAAGAAATGTTCATTGATAAGATTTGTAACTACTCCAAACAAACAGCTATTAATACACAGTGCAACCAAAAACACGTGCTACCACAGTACTGTGCAGTTTGGTGCAGCACGTTTTGATTAAGTAGTAGAATATGCACTACATTTGGATCGCCAGGAAGGTGCGAATTCTAGTGTGAACCTGCCCTTAATCCACAAACCCCTACCAAACAGCATAATTAGGTGCTGGGCCTGCTATAGGCTTCTGTGCAATTCAGCTATGCAGCCTGGTCCAGGATATTTTTGCTATTGTTAGGCTTTAACTTAACTTAAATGTTGTATGTAGGATTTTATCATATCACACACGTACAATAAAAATAAACTGCATTTTCTCAGAGTTTTAAATGTAGCTGACAGCAGACTACAGTTATCTGGCTCTGAAGACTTAACCTCTCCTTTCTTAGATATTCTCTGTGTTCCTCTAATGCTGGGCTCGGATTACATGGATCATCTTCCTGAGCCAAGCAGAGACCATTGTGGGAACTGTAGTCTCCTGAACAGACATCCCGGATCTGCAAAACTATCCCTGGACTCCAGCAAGCCATCTGCTCCAAGGAAAGAACTATGGGAGAGGCTATAAAAGGGTCAGCAGATCAGGCCCAAGCTCTCTTGCTTCCCCAATCCCATCAAGAAAACATCCTCTTCGCTGCTGTGTAAGAGGACTGCGACCTACAACGCTGCAGCAAGGCACTCCTAGCTCGACCCAGACGAATCCAACGCCACAAGTCACACGAGGAGCACCACTGCAGCATCGCGGAAACCAGCAGGACCAGAAGATTCACTGTTCCAGCAGCCAGTCCTTCATCTCAGCTCGTTCTACAGAAGGAATAACCAACTTGGATCGCTTTTCAGGAAGTTCCTACATTGTCTCCAGATTGGTGAGCGGGCACCTGCCACAAATCCAGTACCAGTCACTATCATAGTCTACAGGACACTGTATACAGACATCTTATCCCTGAATTACCTTAAGGATTGCCACTGGTCAGCCTCAGCCGTTTTGCCTTGACTGCATATCGCTGCGCCACATTTAGAAGTCTTGTTTCTTTGAGCTCCAACTTGCTGGTGAAGATAACTTCAAGGCCTTACATCTTTGATCTCTGCTAATTCCATCTTCATTTAAAGAGACACAACACTAGCCACTATATTACTTCATCTCTCATTAGGATTAAAGTTATAATAGGCCAGCCTGGGGTTCCCCTTTAGCAGTGGTATTCTATTCAGCAATCAGTAGCCATTTTGAAATCCATTAATTTACTGTCTGTTTTCTGTATGCCTTGATATTATATTTCTGTCATTCCCAATTGTCATTTAATTGTTTTGAGGGACTTTTTCAACTGAGTCTTGGCTGTTTATCCAGAATTTGGCTGAATAATACCCTGTTACAAGACTCTCCTCTTGAGTAAGTAAAACCAAATAGAGAGCTAATCAGTATACCTTGTGTCAGTGTGTTATTTAAAGATATACACAACATGTCTGAACCTAGAGTGTCAGGAGAGCTGGAAAGTTCACAGGGTCAAGGTGGCACAAAGGGAACATGCAATTCTAAGCAACCCCCAAGGGAGCAGTGCTACATGAAGCAGAAGAAATGCTAAGTCTGTAGCAGTCATTGGGCAGTGACACCAACATGTATTACCTGTATAAATTCGACACCTCTAACATTTTAATACAGGTTTTTGAATTTTAATGGATGTCACATGTCAGGCTCTTGAAGACTTACTGTTGCAATATAAGCTTCTAAACTTGCATTCGTAAATATCAAAAATAAGTTGTTTTGGCTCTAAGGCTGGGCTTACACTTAATACCGATGAGGCTCACAGCAAGGGTCCATGCGTCCCTGTTCTCCATTTCAGAGATGAATTAGGCCTGAATTTGGACATGAAACTGAGCCAAAGACTAATAGGACCCCTGTGCAATTCGCTCCGCGGGCGCCTCGGAGATGTGTGAACCGGCTGCATTGAGAGTGTGAACCCAGCCTTTAAAGTCTACTTCCAAAAGATTGTCACGTGGGTTATAGCACCTCATATTAATGTTAGCTGTAACAGTGTTTGCTTTAACCACTTGCTTACTGGGCACTTAAACCCCCCTCCTGCCCAGACCAATTTTTGGCTTTCGGCGCTATCGCATTTTGAATGACAATTGCGCGGTCATGCGACGCTGTACCCAAACAAAATTTTTATCATTTTCCCCCCACAAATAGAGCTTTCTTTTGGTGGTATTTTATCACCTCTGCATCTTTTATTTTTTGCGCTAAAAACAAACAAAACGCAACGATTTTGAAAAAAGGTTTACACAGGTACTTCCCGTCCCACTTCCTCCTTCGGTCGCTGGGCCGCCTATGCGACTCCTCCTCTCCCCCAGGCAACCCCTCCCTCTCTGCAATCTTCTGGGACATGTCACTAGTCCCAGAAGATTGCCTGGCCACTAGGAGAGTGCAGCGCGTCTCATGCATGCGCAGTGCGTGTCCGGCTGTGAAGCTGCAAGCTATCATAGCTGGGTGCTCACAGTAGTAATGATGGTGCTGCAGAGAGGAGGGGGAGAGGAGCGAGGCTTAGGGTGGCCGCATTGCTGGACCGTGGGACAGATGAGTGGCTGTTCATTAAAAGTCAGCATATATTCCTTTTGTAACTGCTGACTTTCAATAAATGTACAAAACAATGTGGAACAGTGGAACTCCACTTTAACCCCTCAAACAGCTACAGTATAGCTGTGCTGCTCATGGTTGCTCACTTATGACCTAAAGATTTAAGTGGGATTTTGTTTCCTCAGTACAAGTATGCCTGAAGCCTGCCACTAGATTTTTACCTGCCTGGCTGCAAAGAGTGCATGAGGACTGGAGTGTGTCACACAGTTTACTGTACTGAGGAGGCTAGGGACAGGGGAACTAGAGGTTTTTTTTTTTTGTTTTTTTTTACATTTTTGAGGTTGTCCTTTAATGCCCTCCTACCCAAAAGCACATACCTGCCTTTCTTTAAGGCCTCATACACACGGGCGTTTTATAATAAATAAGCAAAACGCCAGGTCCGACGTTTTTTAATAAATCGTAGTTTTTTTGCGGCGTTTTGCATCTGCGTTAGCGAGCGTTAGTGAGCGTCGGCGTCAATAGGCGTTTTTTAAAAAAAATCAGTCCTCTGCTATTTTTCAACCTAAAAACGCTGGCGTCAAAAAACGCTTGTTAACGCCGGTACGGCGTTAGCAAGCGTTAGTGAGCGTTTTGCTGATTGGCGTCAAAAAACGCCAAAACGCTACAGCTACAGAACGCGATGGTCCCGCGTTCTAAAAACAGCTCACTAACGCCGACGCCCTCTACTGCTCACTAACGCCGGCGTTTTTAGAAGGCCATTGAATAACATGGAGAGCTGCAAAAAACGCCTACAAACGCCGGCGTGCAAAACGCCCGTGTGTATGAGGCCTTACTGTTCCACTGCTCTAGTAGGTTGGGAAAAAAATAACCAGTACTTCTGGGTATGGGAGGAGCTTGTGACTCACTCCTGTTCTCATGGTACAGTGTTGGTGAATGGTTCAGCATTGTCACATGCAAAGAGTTATTAACCCTGTGTAACCTATGACTAGAGAAATTTTGAGATCATATAGAGCTTCATTTCCTTGCTTCTGGTGCCTGGAGAAGCAAAAGAATGGCAATTATGTGCTGCAGGGAAGGGGTGCATTACAATGAACATACTGCTTTGTCCTGCATGGACAAAGCATAGTTTCATTGTTAGACAAATGATTCCAGTGAGCTGGAATATGAGTTGGTCAAGATGGTGATAAAATAATGAATGATATATGAGAAAATATGGCTTTCAACAGTTAAACACACATATGTAGTGAAATAAAAGTGAATTCAAGATATAAACATTTTATTTGTAAATGTCCTTTTTTGGGAGAAAGTTATGATTACAGCGGGTAAAATAAGTACAGTACCTTGAAAAAGTATTCATATCCCTTGAAATGTTCCACATTTTGTCATGTTACAACCATAAACGTAAATGTATTTTATTGGAATTTTATGTGATAGGCCAACACAAAGTGGCACATAATTGTGAAGTGGAAGGAAAATGATAAAGGGTTTTTCAAATCGGAAGAAAAAGCTCATAGTCTCAAACTACACTCTAGAGTAGTCACACAATTGCAATATGAGAAGTCCAAAAACAAACTGTTTTTTCTCTAACAGCAGCAGTTTGAACAAGGGGAGAGAGCTGGAAAGCTTCTTGCCTATCTAATACATAGAGATGAGAGACCTCCCGTAGTGATCTCAGTGCACTCACCTACAGGTGGACTGGTCACTGAACCTTGCGCGGTGACAGACATTTTCAAAAATTTCTACGCCACACTCTATATCTCCAACGCCCCACTGGATACAACCTCGATGGATACATTCCTGGCCAATATTGCCTTTCCTCAATTTACTGAGGAACAGGTAACCGCACTGGAGGCGCCACTCACGGCCGAAGAGATAGCCGAAGCCATAGCCAAGTTTTCCCGATCCAAATCCCCAGGCTTAAATAGCCTACCAATAGAATTTTATTCTCTATACACAGAGCTTCTGACCCCAAGATTACTCTCCTTGTATAATTATATGTTTGATAACACTACACTACCTCTATCTATGAGAGAAGCTCTGATAGTATTAATTCCTAAGCCTGATAAGGACCCGTGTTACCCAAAGTGATACTGCCCCATCTCTTTGTTACAGGTGGATATCAAAATTTTGGCAAAGGTTGAGTGGCACTGTCTATGGAATTGTCTGGGATGCTTTGGGTTTGGGACACGCTTTATCTGCTGGGTTCAACTATTATATCTGTCGCCTATGGCAAGGATACTGGCGAAGGGGTGGACTTCACCTCAGTTTCCCCTGACAAGGGGCACGAGACAGGGGTGCCCCCTATTGCCACTTTTGTACGCCCTGGCAGCAGAGCCGCTGGCGATAGCAATACAATCACACCCTAAGATAATAGGCCTCAAGGTCAAACAGACAATCGAAAAGATCAGCACTTATGCTGGTGATACACTGCTACAGTTGCAAGAAAAAGTATGTGAACCCTTTGGAATGATATTGATTTCTGCACAAATTGGTCATAAAATGTGATCTGATCTTCATCTAAGTCACAACAATAGACAATCACAGTCTGCTTAAACTAATAACACACAAAGAGTTAAATGTTACCATGTTTTTATTGAACACACCATGTAAACATTCACAGTGCAGGTGGAAAAAGTATGTGAACCCCTAGACTAATCATATCTCCAAGAGCTAATTGGAGTGAGGTGTCAACCAACTGGAGTCCAATCAATGAGATGAGATTGGAGGTGTTGGTTACAGCTGCCCTGCCCAATAAAAAACACACACCAGTTCTGGGTTTGCTTTTCACAAGAAGCATTGCCTGATGTGAATGATGCCTCGCACAAAAGAGCTCTCAGAAGACCTATGATTAAGAATTGTTGACTTGCATAAAGCTGGAAAGGGTTATAAATGTATCTCCAAAAGCTTTGCTGTTCATCAGTCCACGGTAAGACAAATTGTCTATGAATGGAGAAAGTTCAGCACTGCTGCTACTCTCCCTAGGAGTGGCTGTCCTGTAAAGATGACTGCAAGAGCACAACGCAGACTGCTCAATGAGGTGAAGAAGAATCCTAGAGTGTCAGCTAAAGACTTACAAAAGTCTGTTATATGCTAACATCCCTGTTAGCGAATCTACGATACGTAAAACACTAAACAAGGATGGATTTCATGGGAGGATACCACAGAGGAAGCCACTGCTGTCCAAAAAAAAGATTGCTGCATGTTTACAGTTTGCACAAGAGCACCTGGATGTTCCACAGCAGTACTGGCAAAATATTCTGTGGACAGATGAAACCAAAGTTGAGTTGTTTGGAAGAAACACACAACACTATGTGTGGAGAAAAAGAGGCACAGCACACCAACATCAAAACCTCATCCCAACTGTGAAGTATGGTGGTGGGGGAATCATGGTTTGGGGCTGTTTTGCTGCGTCAGGGCCTGGACGGATTGCTATCATCGAAGGAAAAATGAATTCCCAAGTTTATCAAGACCTTTTGCAGGAGAACTTAAAGCCATCTGTCCAGCAGCTGAAGCTCAACAGAAGATGGGTGTTGCAACAAGACAACGACCCAAAGCATAGAAGTAAATCAACAACAGAATGGCTTAAACAGAAGAAAATACGCCTTCTGCAGTGGCCCAGTCAGAGTCCTGACCTCAACCCGATTGAGATGCTGTGGCTTGACCTAAAGAAAGCGATTCACACCAGACATCCCAAGAATATTGCTGAACTGAAACAGTTCTGTAAAGAGGAATGGTCAAGAATTACTCCTGACCGTTGTGCATGTCTGATCTGCAACTACAGGAAACGTTTGGTTGAAGTTATTGCTGCCAAAGGAGGTTCAACCAGTTATCAAATCCAAGGTTCACATACTTTTTCCACCTGCACTGTGAATGTTTACATGGTGCGTTCAATAAAAACATGGTAACATTTAATTCTTTGTGTGTTATTAGTTTAGTTTTTTCAGGTCTCAAAATAAATTGGGACAAATCACAAATTTTCCTCAATTTAGACAATTTTCCTCCCTCCAGATCCCAAGCTACACGCCCATTACAACGAATAGAACAGATCAAATACCTAGGGATATATGCCACCCACAACCCCTCCGACAATATTACACTCAACATACAACCGCTCTACACCATGCTCAAAAACAATACCCGGCATGGGCTCGATTACCACTTGGAGGAATGGGACATATTAATTTAGTGAAAATGGTATTGCTACCCAAAATACTTTACATGGTTTGGCACTCCCCAGTATACATACCACTTAAATACGTCAAGGCATTGGAAGCCATTTATTTGGGGGTAGAGTAGACACAAATTGTCCTGGAGAAAATTGAAAAACCCAACTGACCTAGGGGGAATGGCCCACCCAGACTTTAACCTATATTACTTAGCGACACAATTATCACAATTATTCCACATCAACAAAACTGATAGGGGTCGGTTCTTAACGCTCATCTGTCCTGAATGGTCACACCCCATGGCAGATCCCTTTGTGATGATCATTATGGGAACCCGGTGAGCGGAGACGGTGGGAGGATGTCCCTCCATACTCTTATCATTATAGACAGATATGGGAGGTTGCCTCAGATAAACTCAAAATACCAAACAATCATGCATTCACCTCATTATGGCATAATAAACGACTTGCTGAATTTCAGCTGATACCGGACCTGGGGATCTGGAGCTCTAGGGGAATACATTAGTTATCCCACATCTCCCCTAATGGGGAACTTAAACACGCTAAAATCTGAATTCGATCTACCGAACCAAATGTCCTTTAGATATGTACAACTTCGTCATGCTTTCAATACACAATTTACTTTAGACAGGCCCCTACTAGACTCAAATCCTCTCATGGAAGTAATCCAAAGTACAGAACCCAAGAAGCTAATTTCTACATTCCATAACATGTTACTCCTACCTGCATCTACAGTTTTAGCTTACGCTCAAAAATCTAAATGGGAGGAGGGGTTGGGGAGCATAGAGAATGGGGAATGGAGTTAGGCGCTCGATATGTGTAAACAAGTCTCCCCTACACTCTCAGATCGTCTCACTCAGATGTGTATATATATATATATATATATATATATATATATAGTCCATCAGTCGTACATCACTCCACTCAGAGTTGCTAGATATAAACAGGATCAGACTGGAAACTGTCCGATGTGTGGCAGGGAGGTGGGAACTTTCTTACACCTATTATGGAATTGTCCACATATCAAGGGCTTCTGGACAGATAGTTCGGTTTTTACATAACATGGGATCACCTCTTACATTAGACCAGGGTTTCTCAACTAGGGTTCCTCCAGAGGTTGTTAGGGGTTCCTTGAGCAATGGTCAATTTCTACCTCTCAGATAAATTCCCAATGATACCATTGATCTTTTTAGCTATCTGTAAGGGGGTAATTCTACCCAATGGCCACAAGTGTAAGGAGCATTCTTCTAGATTATTAATTTTTGGCAGGGGTTCCCAGAGGCCAGAGAATTATTTCAAGGGTTACTCGGTGTTGAAAAGGTTGAGAAAGGCTGCATTAGACCCTAAGGTATGCTTTTTAGGCATATTTCCAGAACTGGATTTAGACAAGTTCACTAAGATATTTCTACACGAAACCCTATTTGCGGCGCGGAAAGTAATAGCGAGGTAGTGGATGAGGAGCCAACCCCCTGAATTCAGTAGGTGGATAGCAGGCATTAATAAAAACTTGCCATACAAGAAATTGATATGCACACATAGAGGATGTCCTCTCAAATACTCAAAAATATGGGATAGATGGCTACAATCCTCAGAAACCTGCTCTTGATAAGCTACTACTGCAGTTGACTACTTAACCCCTAGAATATTGATACATAAGAAGGGAATTGTGCTGATTTTATCGTATTGATAGCATTGAATCGAATAATATGCAAATGTTTGACCTACTACACTGTCATCCTTATGTCTTGTCAAACATGTATGATACGTTGATGTACACAACAATGACACAGAAATATACTTTATTGGAAACAGTGTTAATAAAAGTATTTGTTTGGTAAAAAATAAAAAAAAGGTTTTCCAAATTTTTACAAATACATATGTGAAAAGTGTGGCATGCATTTGTATTCAGCCCCCCTGAGTCAAAACTTTGTAGAACCACCTTTCGTTGCAATTACAGCTGCAAATTTTTAAGGATGTCTCTACCAGCTTTGCACATCTACAGAGTGACATTTTTTGCCCATTCTTCTTTGCAAAATAGCTCAAGCTTTGTCAGATTGGATGGAGAGCGTCTGTGAACTGCAATTTTCAAGTTTTGCCACAGATTCTCAATTGGATTTAGGTCTGGACTTTAACTGGGCCATTCTAACGCATGAATATGCTTTGATCTAAGTCATTCAATTGCAGCTCTGGCTGTATGTTTAGGGTCATTGTCCTGCTGGAAGGTGAACCTCCGCCCTAGTCTCAAGTCTTTTGCAGACTCTAACAGGTTTTTTTCTAAGATTGCCCTGTATTTGGCTCCATCCTTCTTCCCATCAACTCTGACCAGCTTCCCTGTCCCTGCTGAAAAAAAGCATCCTCACTACATGTTGCTGCCACCACCATGTTTCACACTGGGGATGGTGTGTTCAGGGTGATGTAGTACAGTATTAAGGCTTGTACACACAATGCAATGATCGTACAACAGCTTGTTGTATGATAATCCTACCGTTAGTACGTGCAATTACAACAGCTGACGTTCAACAGTCGTACAACAGAAGTTGACTGAGCAGACTAGAAAACTTTTGTTGTACAACAAGCTGTTGTACGACTGTTGACTCGTGTGTACAGAAGTTGGCCCAACAAAGTTGTAAGTGCTAAACATGCATGCTCTGAATCCAGGAATTGTTTGGTCATGTAACGTGTTCCTAATTCACAAATCACATTCACCTGAACTTCCTCGTTATACGATCGTAACACGTCACTACGTTCGGCTTTGTTGTACAACTACTTGACTCATGTCAGTACGCAAGACACAACCGCCAACAGCCGATTTTGAACAAAAATTGAACGTGCGGTTGTACAACCGTTGCACCGTGTACGAGGCATTCCTTTCTCTTACGTTCATTGACAGACGCAGCCTCTTATTCATGACACGTGGGTTTATGCACCTTTTACCAGGAGTAGACTAGGCAGAAGTTCAGAAAAGCAAAGCTGGCCCCTCCCAGGGGGCCGTCCTTATTCAGCATATAACCCCTCAGCCCTGCATAGCATATCAGTTTTTTCTGCCTAGTGCAAGGAGTTAGACCTGGTTCCCTGCTGGGATCTGCGGTTCCCCTATTTTTTTCTTTTTGCGCAAGCCTTCTGATGAAGACTGCAATCAAGTAGCCGGCTGGGGGACATGCGGATATCCCTTGTCCTGACATCTCTCCAGCACGGCCGACGGATGCGAGCCACCCTTAGCTATAGCGGGGTCCGCTGCATCGTACCCGTTCCGTGCGGGTGGCCGGTGCTTTAAACGCCCCACCCGCGTACCAAGTGACCGGGCTGCGGCTCGCTCCAGGGGTCGCATGGCCAGCAGCATCCCTCCCCACCTGGGGGGAGGAAGGTTTGCTCCGGGTGGCTACCCGCTACGCCCGTCTGGAAGGGTGAGTGACACCCCCTCCCCCCCTGGGGGCGGAGGGGGGCGGCTAGCGGTGCCCATTCCGGTGGGGGTACAGGTGACCCGGGTTTTTCCCTAATTCTTTCTAAACCTCCACCCCCTGCCCGCCCAATCGCTTGTCCGCCCGCTCGTTCGCTGCACGTTCGTTCGCCCAGCTCGCACACCTCGTGCCACGAGGCGATTGCTGCCATTTTGGCGGCACCGGCCACCATTTTCGTGCGCTTGGGACGGCAGCAGCAGCAGCATCGGCAGGCGTGGGCAGCCTCTTATCAAGCATCTGCAGGAGGGCAGTATTTCAGCAAGTATCGCCGGTTCTCTCCCTGGGGTGCGGGCGCAGTGGTGCTGGGTCCTACTGGGCAGTCCCGATCGTTCTGTAGGGCATTGTGTGGGGGTGCATTGTGGGGGCGTATGGCCGGTAGGCCTCATAAGTGTCCCGGTGGTGGCGCAATGACGGCTGAACCGGCAGTTGCTTCTCCTGAGGGGTCCGCGTAAGCACAAGCCGCGCTGGGACCGCTGGTTCCCCTGGATCAATTGACTTTAATTTTGGAAGAGTTTTTCGCCCGGGGGGAACCGAGCCAGGGTAGGGGGGCCCCAAGAAGCGTCCACCTCCACCTCAATCTTTGGAGGAGGACTCGGAGCAGGAAGGGGGCTCTGGGGTCACAGGGACCCCTGCGGAGCTCTCGGACGGGGAGCTGGAGCCTTCGGATGGTGAGGAGGACCAGGGGGCCTCGGTGGCGCGTGAAAGGGCGCTGGTGGGCGCCCTGGTCACGGCCGTCCGTAATTCTCTATGGCTGGACCAGGCTGGGGAGTCACAGGCATCTGCCTACACTCTTGGGCCCAAGAAGCCATCCCGTGCTCCCAAGGTGTTTCCCTACCTCCAGTATTTTGACGAGTTTGTCTATAAGAAATGGCAGCGTCCGCTAAATTCCTTTACTCTGCCAAAACGTTTTTCTGTGCGCTACCCTTTGAGGACAGCCTGTTACAGAAATGGGCCTCCCCCACAGTGGATCCGCCGGTGGCCCGCCTGAATAAGGCGACAACTATTCCCTTGGAGGGGTCCCACTCTTTCAGGGACCCGGCTGATAGGCGGACGGAAGCAGTGTCCAAGGCACTTTTCTTGGTGGCGGGGGCAGCCATGAGGCCGGCCTTGGCGTCGGTCATGGTCGGGTGACTACCCGTCTAAGAAAGGCCTTACGGACCTGCCCTTTCAAGGTGGTCGGCTTTTTGGGGCCCAGTCGGATGAAATCATTAAGGATTTCACTGGGGGGAAGAGTACGTTTCTTCCGGAACCCAAGCAGCGAGAACAGCGCCGCAAGCAGGGGCCTCAGTCCTCTGACCAGTTGCGTTTTTTTTTTGTGCGCCCAGTTCTGCAGGCAAGGGCTCCCGGCCCGGCAAGACTGCCTCTGGGACTGGTAAGCGGCCCTGGCAGCGCAAGCCCGAAAAGACGGAGGAGAAGTCGTCCTCCGCATGATGGGTTGCCCCCGCCCATCTCTCGGGTGAAAGGCCAGCTTCTGGGGTTCGCGGACCGGTGGGCCGCTCGCATCTCTGACCGGTGGGTGCAGGAGGTGGTGTCCTCCGGGTAAAAGATAGAGTCCGGTACTCGGCCCCCGGACAGGTTCTTCCCGTCAAATTTAAGGCTCCCTCTGGGGCGTCGGCTAGCTCTGTTAGAGGCTGTCCAGACGCTGTCCGAACAGGGGGTAATCGTGCCAGGTCCTCCGTCGGAAAGATTCCGCGGCTTTTACTCGAACCTCTTCGAAACCTCTGCCAAAGAAGGGGGGGGGTCAGGCCAGTTCTGGACTTGAAAGCGCTCAATCACTTCGTGAAGGCACGCAAATTCAGGATGGAGTCAGTCCGTTCGATCGTGGCCGCCCTGCACCAGGGGAATTTTCACATCAGGGACGTGTATCTTCACGTTCCCATTTGTGTCCGGCACCAGTGCTTCCTGCACTTTGCTGTAGGGGACCTCCATTTTCAATTTGTGGCTCTCCCTTTTGGTTTGGCCTCGGCTCCGCGGGTCTTCACCAAGGTCCTGGCCTCGGTGTTGGCTCTGCTGAGATAGAGAGGCATTGCTGTGGTAGCTTACCTGGACGATCTTCTCCTGCGAGCGGAGTCAGCTCCGGCTCTGGAGGACAATGTCACTATCACCCTGACCTCACTGCGGGACTTCGGTTGGCTAATCAATCTACAGAAGTCGACATTGACCCCGTCCTGTCGCCTGGAATATCTGGGCCTGATATTGGACACGGTGCAGGTGAAGGTATTTCTACCTCCGGCCAAGTTGCTGACGCTACAAGCAGCGGTGCGAACCCTGTTGTCATGACGATGGTCCTCCTTATGTTTCTGCATGCGGGTGTTGGGGCACATGGTCTCGACCTTCGAGGCAATACCGTACGCCCAGAGTCACACCCGGCTCCTGCAGCGAGCGATACTGCTGCAGTGGGACAAGTCTCCCTTGTCTCTGGATCTGCTGGTCTGGCTGGATCATCAGTCCAGGGGGTCGTTGACCTGGTGCCTTCGGGCCCCAGCACTGACCTTGGGGAAGTCGTTCCTTCCCCTGGAGTGGTCGATAGTCACGACGGATGCCAGCCTCTTGGGCTGGGGAGGAGTCCTGGGACAACTGTCGGCTCAGGGCCGTTGGTCGGCGCAGGAGTCTCGTCTACCAAACAATGTGTTGGAGCTGAGGGCGATCAGGCTCTGTCTCTCCCACTGTTCGGCAAGGCTGCGCGGCCTCCCGGTTCGGGTTTAGTCGGACAACGCCACGGCGGTGGCGTACGTAAACCATCAAGGCAGAACAAGGACCTTGGCAGCAGCGGCAGAGGCAGCCCACATTCTAAGGTTGGCAGAACTTCACTTGCCAGCAATCTCCGCCATCTACATTCCGGGCGTAGAAAACTGGAAGGCGGACTTTCTCAGTCGCCAAACGCTGGACCAGGGGGAATGGTGCCTGCATCCAGAGGTGTTTTACCAGATTTGCAAAAGGTGGGGCACGCCAGATGTGGATCTCCTGGCGTCCAGATTCAATCACAAGGTGAAGACCTTTGTGTGCAGGTCAAGGGATCCGTTGGCGGTAGCTTCTGTACGCCTTTCCTCCTCTCAAACTTCTACCGCGGTTACCCCCATTCTTTTTTGGTATCTCAGGTGCTGGCCTTCCTTCAACAAGGCCAGGATCAAAAGTTGGCTTTGAGCACAATCAAGGGTCAGATTTCTGCTCTGGCGATTCTTTTTCAGCGTCCTTTGGCGACACATTCTTTGATCCGTACATATGTACAGGGTGTACGTCATGTGGCTCCTCAGGTACGGTCGCCTCTGGCTCCGTGGGATCTGAACTTGGTACTTTGTGTTCTGCAGAAACCGCCATATGAGCAGATCAGGGATATTCCCTTACAATTGCTGTCTCAGGAGGTCGCCTTCTTGGTGGCCATTACATCCGCTAGGCGTGTGTCTGAATTGGCCACTTTGTCGTGTAGGTCTCCCTATTTGGTCCTACATAAGGATAAGGCGGTGCTGCGTCCATCTCCTTTGTTCCTTCCGAAGATGGTTTCCTCTTTTCACATTAATGAGGACATTGTCCTCCCTTCCTTGTGCCCGTCTCATCCTAAGGAGATTGCTCTGCATTCCTTGGATGTAGTGAGGGCCTTGCGGGTGTATTTGGCAGCTACGGCTCCTTTTCGGAGGTCGGATGCGCTGTTTGTGCTGACGGAAGGGCCGCGCAAAGGTTTGGTGGCTTCGTCGGCCACTGTATCCCGTTAGATCAGGCAGACTGTGACCCATGCGTATGCTGTTCGGGGCCAAAAAACCCCCTTTCCAGTCACAGCTCATTCCACCAAGGCTATTAGCACTTCCTGGGAATTCAAAAACCAGTCGTCGGTGACTCAGGTGTGCAAGGCGGCTACTTGGGCCTCGGTGCACACTTTTGTTAAATTTTACAAAGTTGATGTGTCAGCATCCGCGGATGCTGCTTTTGGCCGCAAAGTGTTACAGTCGGCGGTGTAGGCGCGGCTGGCGCCTCCCAAGATCATTCTGTTGGGTACAGTTGTTATTGTTTACCCACCCCTCTTTGTTGACACCGCTTTGGGACGTCCCCACATGTCATGAATAAGAGGCTGCGTCTGTCAATGAACGTAAGAGAAAATAGGATTTTTTGACTTACCGTAAAATCCTTTTCTCTGAGACAGACGCAGCACCCACCCCTCTGTGTTGTGTTTGTACGGCTTGTTACGAACTGATATGCTATGCAGGGCTGAGGGGTTATATGCTGAATAAGGACGGCCCCCTGGGAGGGGCCAGCTTTGCTTTTCTGAACCTCGTTCTGCCTAGTCTACTCCTGGTAAAAGGTGCATAAACCCCACGTGCCATGAATAAGAGGCTGCATCTGTCAATGAACTCAGAGAAAAGGATTTTATGGTAAGTCAAAAAATCCTATTTTTCTGCCACACAAAAGTTCAATTTTAGTCTCATCTGACCAGAGCAACTTCTTCCTAGTGTTTGCTGTATCCCCCACGCGGCTTCTCGCAAACTGCGAATGGGACTTCTTATGGCTCTCTTTCAACAACGGCTTTCTTCTTGCCACTCTTCCATAAAGGCTAGATTTGTGGCGTGCATGACTAATAGTTGTCCTGTGGACAGATTATTCTACCTGAGCATTGGATCTCTGATTAATGCTCTCCTTGCCTGGCCTGTCTGTTTAGGTGGATAGCCATGTCTTGGTAGGTTTGCAGTTGTGCCATACTCTTTCCATTTTCGGAAGATGGATTGAACAGTGCACCGTGAGATGTTCAAAGCTTGGTATATTTTTTATAACCTAACCCTGCTTTACACTTCTCCACAACTTTATCCCTGAACCGTCTGGTGTGTTCCTTTGGCATTCATGATGCTGTCTGTTCACTAAGGTTCTCTAACAAACCTCTGAGCGCTTCACAGAACAGTTGTATTTATACTGAGATTAAATTACACACAGGTGGATTCTATTTACTAATTAGGGGACTTCTGAAGGCAATTGGTTCCACTAGATTTTAGTTAGGAGTATCAGAGTAAATGGGGCTGAATACAAATGCACGCCCCACTTTTCAGATATTTATTTGTAAAAAAAACTTGAAAACCATTTATCATTTTCCTTCCACTTCACAATTATGTGCCACTTTGTGTTGGTCCATCAGACAAAATGTGGAAAATGTCAAGGGGTATGAATACTTTTTCAAAGCACTGTATTGCATACATCACCATTTTTCTAGGTACAGTCAGGTCCATAAATATTGGGACATCGACACAATTCTAATATTTTTGGTTCTATACACCACCACAATGGATTTGAAATGAAACAAACAAGATGTGCTTTAACTGCTGACTTTCAGCTTTAATTTGAGGGTATTTACATCCAAATCAGGTGAACGGTGTAGGAATTACAACAGTTTGTATATGTGCCTCCCACTTTTTAAGGGGCCAAAAGTAATTGGACAATTGGCTGCTCAGCTGTTCCATGGCCAGGTGTGTGTTATTCCCTCATTATCCCATTTACAAGGAGCAGATAAAAGGTCCAGAGTTAATTTCAAGTGTGCTATTTGCATTTGGAATCTGTTGCTGTCAACTCTCAATATGAGATCCAAAGAGCTGTCACTGTCAGTGAAGCAAGCCATCATTATAAATTGTAAGAGATAAAAATATATACAGTCTGTTCAGAAACAAATGTTCAATAAAATTTTAAAAGATGAAATCTGTATACCATTTATTGGAGTCATCAGAACAGTTGTGGATTTGAACACTTATACACAGCTTATAACCTTGAACTGCACTTAACACACATGAACCAATGAGTTGTGGGAAATATTTATATACAGATTTCATCTTTTAAAATTTTATTGAACATTTGTTTCTGAACAGACTGTATATATTTTTATCTCTTACAATTTATAATTGTTTTGGGCGCTGCAATTTGTGATGGACAGTTTTGGAGCAATTTGATCAAGTTGTTGTTTGCGAGCAGCCCATTTGTTTCAAGTTATTCTCTCGGTATAATATTTTCATAATATTGTTCCATTATTTGTGTGCGCGGGCTTTTGTTTGTTCTTATTTCAAGCCATCATTAGGCTGAAAAAACAAAACAAACCCATCGGAGAGATAGCAAAAACATTAGGTGTGGCCAAATCAATTGTTTGGAGCATCCTTAAAAAGAAAGAACGCACCGGTGAGCTGAGCAACACCAAAAGACCCGGAAGCCCACTGAAAACAACTGTGGTGGATGACCGGAGAATTCTTTCCCTGGTGAAGAAAACACCCTTCACAACAGTTGGCCAGATCAAGAACACTCTCCAGGAGCTAGGTGTATGTGTGTCAGAGTCAACAATCAAGAGAAGACTTCACCAGAGTGAATACAGAGGGTTCACCACAAGATGTAAACCATCAGTGAGCCTCAAAAACAGGAAGGCCAGATTAGAGTATGCCAAACAACATCTAAAAAAGCCTTCACAGTTCTGGAACAACATCCTATGGACAGATGAGACCAAGATCAACTTGTACCAGAGTGATGGGAAGAGAAGAGTATGGAGAAGGAAAGGAACTGCTCATGATCCAAAGCATACCACCTCATCAGTGAAGCATGGTGGTGGTAGTGTCATGGCGTGGGCATGTATGGCTGCCAATGGAACTGGTTCTCTTGTATTTATTGATGATGTGACTGCTGACAAAAGCAGCAGGATGAATTCTGAATATTAAATGCTTCAGAACTCATTGGACGGCGCTTCACGGTGCAGATAGACAATGACCCGAAGCATACTGCAAAAGCAACCAAAGAGTTTTTTAAGGGAAAGAAGTGGAATGTTATGCAATGGCCAAGTCAATTACGTGACCTGAATCCGATTGAGCATGCATTTCACTTGCTGAAGACAAAACTGAAGGGAAAATGCCCCAAGAATAAGCAGGAACTGAAGACAGTTGCAGTAGAGGCCTGGCAGAGCATCGCCAGGGATGAAACCCAGCATCTGGTGATGTCTATGTGTTCCAGACTTCAGGCTGTAATTGACTGCAAAGGATTTGCAACCAAGTATTAAAAAGTGAAAGTTTGATTTATGATTGTTAATCTGTCCCATTACTTTTGGTCTCTTAAAAAGTGGGAGGCACATATACAAATTGTTGTAATTCCTACCCCGTTCACCTGATTTGGATGTAAATACCCTCAAATTAACCCTGAAAGTCTGCAGTTAAAACACATCTTGTTTGTTTCATTTCAAATCCATTGTGATGGTGTATAGAGCCAAAAATATTAGAATTGTGTAGATGTCCCAATATTTATGGACCTGACTGTAAATGTATTTCTAAGAGCCGGTTCACACAGGGGCGACTTGTCAAGAGACCTCATTTGCAAGCCGTGCTGAAGTGGCGCTGTGCGGGGCAGCTTCGAATCGTCCCTAAAGTCGGATTGCCCCTGTGTGAACTGGCTTGTAAGGTGCTTTTGACATGAAATTTTCACCACATGTTGGTAACAACCTATGCAATCCATACATACAAAGAAACCAAAAAAATAGGCTTATGAATTATGTGTAAATAAAATGTAATGACACAGGTATTGAACACACTAACTAAAATGTATTTAATATTTTGTACAAAATCCTTTGTTGCTAATGACAGCTTCAAGGCGCCTCCTGTACAGTATTTAGAAACTAGTCGCATGCATTGCTCAGGTGTGATTTTGGCCCATTCTTCTACACAGTCTTCAAATAATGAATTCTGTTGGCCTCTTCTATGAACTCTGATCTTTAGTTCTTTCCATAGATTTTCTATTGGATTAAGGTCAGATGATTGGCTGGGCCATTCTAGCAGCTTTATTTTCCTTCTTTGAAACCATTTGAGAGTTTCCTTGGCTTTGTGTTTGGGATCATTGTCTTTATTGTCTTTAATGGCTGTAATGTCCACCCTTGTTTCACCTTCATCATCCTGGTAGATGATAAAGGAAAAAGTGTTGCGCTAAAATCATAAAGTACAGTGAAAATATTGTGTATACATAAATCCAAGTGACAATTCAAGTGTTTGACATATGATGGTCAATAACTTGTGATGTGTTCATTCAAAATAAAAGTAAAGTCCACAGAGTCCAGGGATAATTAAAGTGCAATTATAGACTTGTGCACGCGAGTACATGAAATAGGAGTGAATCAAATCCAGAGTTGTATTGCAGTGACATGCGACCTTCAAATCACCAGTGTAAATGGTTTGCAGCAAAGCCTGCACAAAGTCCTTCACTAGGTAATAAAGATGGGTTCTTACCACAGATGTTGGGTACACATGGCTGTACGACCAGTGGACCATTCACGCTAAGGTGGACACCTTCACAATCAACAATGGCAGGATCCTCTCCGGTGGTGTTGGTAAACTCCGCTTCCTTAAACGACCCCTCTGTTGTACTCAGAATCAGGTTGACCTTGGCATCAAAGATCACAAGTATACATGCGGAAAAAGAAACCGCTTCACATGGTGTAGTAAATTATATTGAATTTATTAAAACCGATACAGGAACAAATGAATAAAATCCTGCATATAAAAGCATAAAACTGCGATAGGCACGTGGTCCACTTCCGATGCGTTTCGTCTGCACAGACATCTTCTGGGGTGTGGGGGCCGAGTGCCACTACCACAGTATATATAACCATGTCCCCCATTAACCACACATCAATTGCTGTATGTCCCGCCCACGAACGTGGGCCCGGGATTCCGCCCCTCTCAAAATGGTACCCTTGTGCACTCCAAACCTCGCTGTGGGTTCAAAGCACAAATCACAAATAGGCTTACAATAGGTTTAAAATACCACATCTTAAAAACCCATATCAGAATCTAGAAGTTTCCTAGGCCAGATGATGAGGCCTGAGTAAATTCTATGGCTCTTTCTGTTGACACCATCCACGGCTGCATCATCCTCAGAACCGGAAATCGTCACCAATGAACCGGAACAGGAAATGGGAGACCGGATGTGGACAAGATACACATCCCATCGCTCCCAAATAATGCAGTCCATAGGGCGACAGTGATTATGTCACGTTTGGAAGTCGAAAGCCATCACTGGCATCCCCGGAACCGGAAGTGCGCAACCAAAGGTCACCGGAAGGATGGATTGTAAACAAGAAGAGGCACAATCCATTATAAATGGACACAAACATACACCATATTTCTAAGTGCAATTTCAGCATGTACTGATTGGGAGTGAATACAAACTACCAAAGAATAAAATTATAAAAAAATATACATAAATAAAGAATATAATGGTTTCAAATAGGTTATACACCACCGTGGGGTTGTCATAATGGAACAAACCACTGAGCTGATTGACTCTCACTCCAGCAACAGAAGATCGACCCAATCAAACCGGAACTGGAAGTAGGGAGCCAAAAACCTACTGGGGACACCCCCAAAAAATTTAGGTCCAAAAGGTGCGCCTTCAAATTATGAAATTATACGGAAAATGATAAAAAAATAAGGTAAATGCACTCCATGAACATGGCAATAAAAAGGGGCACCTGAGACATCCCCACTCCTATATACCATAACGTAGAAATACATAGGGGCACATAAGGTTTCCCCAACAATACAAATGTTTCTCTAGTACCCACATAACACAAACCTCAAAAGAGGCATACACCATGTGGGACACCAGGGGAGCGGTATTTGGCACAAACTTCGGTCAAGAGCCCCGCATGTGGAGTGGGACATCAAGCCCTATTAATAAAGGCGTTGACGTCCCACTCCACATTCATCCCATAGGGATGATCTGTACGAAGCTCATAGATCCAGCAAGTCTCAAGCTGTGAGAGTCCTCTCTTTTTGGATCCACCTCTCCAAGGTGGAACATATCTGTCTATAGCCTGAAAGAGGGTGCCAGTGGGGTCCTTCTGGTGGTATCGAGCATAATGCTTAACCACGCTATGTTTTTTGGTACCTGGTAGATGGCAGCAGATTTTTATCAAGCATGTCTTGGTACATTTTTTCTTATTCAACATCCTTTAATGCAGTGGTTCTCAACTCCAGTCCTCGGGCCCCCCCACAGGCCAGGTTTGCAGGATAACTGAAATACATCACAGGTGATATCATTTGCTGCTCAGTGATTGCAGTATTCTAGTCTGCATCTCCCAATACTAGGTAATACTTAAAATCTGGCCTGTTGGGGGGGCCCGAGGACCGGAGTTGAGAACCACTGCTTTAATGACATGAAGTTTACCAGTACCATATGCTGAAAAACAGCCTCACACTATGATGTTCCCACCTCCAAACTTCACTGTTGGTGTTTTGAGGTGATGTGCATTGCCATTTAACCTTCAAACATGGTGTGTATTATGGCATCCAAAGAGTTACATTTTGGTCTCATCTGACCAGACTATATTCTCCCAGTATTTCCCAGGCTTGTCTACAGCCTCGTGCACACAATGCGATTATAGTACAACCGCACGTCCAACTTTTTTCAAAATTGGCTGTCCGTGATTTTGTCTAGCTTACTGACGGTAGTCAAATTATTGTTCGACAAAGCCGAACGTAGTGACGTGTTAGGAGCGTATAAAGAGGAAGTTCAGGTGAATTGTGAATTACGGACACAGGTTACATGACCAAACACTTCCTGGATTCTGAGCATGCATGTTTGTACTTACAACTTTTGTTTGGCCAACTTTTGTACACAGGAGCCGAAAATTAGACAACACCTTGTTGCCAGACAAAAGTTTTCTAGTCTTCACATACAACTTCTGTTGGACGATAATTGAAAATTGGCTGTCAAATGGTGCGTACTAACGGTCAGATTATCGGACAATAGGCTGTCGTACGTTGTTGGCCGATAATTGTACTGTGTGTACGAGCCTTGTGTCCTCCTGCGCAAAATCATGTCTGTCTTTCCCCAGTCAAAGCACATCCCCCACAGATAGAAAGCACCCCCTAGGGACACATTTAACCTTTTGATTGCTCCTGATGTTAACCCCTTCCCTGCCAGTGTCATTTGTACAGTGACAGTGCATTTTTTAGCATTCACTGTATTGGTGTCACTAGTCCCCAAAAAGTGTCACTTAGTGTCCAAATTGTCCGCCGCAATGTCACAGTTCCGCTAAAAATCGCTGATCACCATTACTAGTAAAAAAAATAAATAAATAAAAATTACATAAATATATCCCATAGTTTGAAAATTGGGGGCAGAGCCGGTTCCCCAACCCAGATCTCCGCCAGGCTAGCAAACGAATGGACTACCTCAGTACCACATACTAATAGTTTTATTATGTAGACAGATAAAAAAAATCCACAATGTCCAAAGTTACATTCAGGATATAATTTGCACAATAGAAACAATATTAAAATCACACTGATGACTATACAGTTGTAGTGTTGACGGGGCTTCTTCCCGATAGACAGAAGACATTTTTACTTCCTTATGGGACATATAGTCCTGAACATGTTTCGCGGTTTATATCCGTTTCATCAGGATGATGTCTAAGGAGCAAGGAATGATAGTTTATAGACAAATAATGAATGTATACATGTATTTTGCATTACATACAAAGTATGTTAACATATTGCAAAGAATAGGGGTAGGGGTAAAGGGGAAAACAATGAATGCACAATCGCTCACCTGCAGAGCCACAAGTAGGACATGACTCCAAAACACCATCAAAGTTCCCCCACGGCGTGCATGGGGGCTGTGCAAGGTGGTTTAGCCCTAGATTTAAAATTAATATGTTTACACTGGTTGCAATATAGTGTCCAGTATAGGATGTAAGTTATAGGTGTTTAACAATCACACAGGTTGGGCGGGGGAGAGGGGAAGGGGGGAAATTAATGGAAAGGTGGGGATGGATAGGAAAAGGGGGAGGGGGAGGAAAGTGGGAAAAAAGAAGGGAAGAACAATGAGGAGGGTGGAAAATAGGGGGGGGGGATGGGAGGAGGGGGAGGGAAGGGAGGAGAGTGGGGGTGGAGCCCTACAAGTGAGAAGATTGTTTAGAATTATAGCCAACCTGATATCAGGGGACTGTTAGTAAAAGAATAACCGAGGAGGGGCAGAAAAACAGCCAATGGATACAGTATATGCTGAAAGTAGTTTTCGGCAGTTAATGCTCAGAACACTCAATGTCCATAGACATCCAGTGATATAGTCTACAGCAGTGTTCCTCAACTCCAGTCCTCAAGGCCCACCAACAGGTCATGTTTTCAGGATTACAGTTGAAACTGAACCAGCTAATTATAATTTGCACTGACAAGGAGCAGGATTGCTTTCTAATTACTGATAGCCTTTAGCTGGTGTCCTGTCTTTCCATGCCTTTTTGCACCTCCCTTTCTTCATGTGTTCAATACTTTT
>BLSH010495979.1:0-10096 GCA_018402905.1 Glandirana rugosa | reverse complement strand
GGCCGGTAGGTCGAGAGATACCCGAGCCTCAAGTAGAGGGGATTATTTGACTAAACACGACGGATTAGGCGTTAGTTCGCACATAAACCTCCGGGGTTTGAATCACGACATGGATGGGGAATAGTGCTACTGATACTGAAAGAGCTCTTGGGGAAAGTTCAGGTGCACCAATATGGCCGCCGTACATGAGACTCAAAGCTTCCAGTAGGTAGTGCAGAGGTTAAAAGGCTTCTCAGGGGATAAGCACTAGTACTCCTTACTGCTGTATTTAATGTCCCCTTGAACTCAGGGCCCCTGCATCAGGCATATGGATCTCTGAGACTGATCGCCGGGAGTCCCAATATGGCGGCCGTGGAGGCCTCACAGAAGCCTCGGGCTCAATTTCGGGCCGCTCCCGCTCTGGATACTGCCGCTATATTCCGGTTTGTAATTTGTCAGGGGTAGGTACAGCACTAAGTTTGGGGCCTCCAAATACACGCTTGATTGCGGATTAGGCAGCACAAATCAGTTTATTAGGGGAGATGAACTCCGAGCCCATAGAGAGCTGGATGGCCGGCCTGGATGATTTTAGGCCTAGCGCCGCTGCGGGAGTAGGCCTCTCCGCCGCTCAATTTACTAGGTTGGCTTGTTCCTCAAGCCAACCTAGTTCAGCTTCCACTCCTGCTCGGAGTACAAAAGGTACTGTCTGAGCTTTGAAGAACTTAGCCTAAGCGTTGGGTTTCAGCTTGAGTCTCACACAGTCATGCTTTATTTTCCAAAACTGGTTATGAAAAATCTTTGGGAACCGCTGCTTCAGGGACACCACCCATCCTTCACTATCTCCTGAGGGAATTGTAACAATGCTATAGGGGTTTATGGCAATGTCTGGCATATCAAAGTGAGCAATCCAGTCTCTCCCAAAGAGAAGGGGTCCCCCATGTTCTAGGATATATAATGGCAGTCTCTTTGTCTGACCCTTGTAGGATACCTGCACTTTAGCGTAACCCAGTGGGTGGAGTATCTGTTTTGAGTATGTCTGCAGTTTGATTGGTGTTGGGCGGACAGTTGTTCAGGTCTGAAGTTGTCTCCATTGTTTCTGGGTGATAACTGACACTGCCGCTCCTGTGTCTACATCCATCTTGAGTTTCTTTCCCTCAACGTTTACCTCTACAGTCATTGCGGAGGGTGCTGAATGCATATGATGTATGTCTAATCTGTGAAGCACTTCCTCATCCTCTGACTCAGAAGATGACGTATATCTTCCCACCATAAGGGTCTTTGTCCTGGGGTGCAGAGGTTGTTTATCTCGCGCCTTCTTGCTATGGCACACCAGTTTAAGATGGACCGTCTTACCGCAATTATGACAGGTTTGGTCCTTAAACCGGCAGACTTTGTAGTCATGGTCTGTCTTCCCACAACGGTAGCAAGCTGACTCCTGGCTTGGTATTTCCAGTGTGCGGCGATTGGCTTGACTGCTGTTCTGAAAACTTCCTCTTTCACCTCTTCCCTTCTGCTCTGGGGGTTCAATTCCTCCTTATCTTTCATAGCCATAGCCATTTCCATTACTGAAGCTAACTCAATTGCCTTTGTAAGGGTAAGGTCTTTCTCTGTCAACAGTCTCTTTTGGCTAGACCCACTATTCAATCCCATGACAAACTTATCTCTCAGTGCAGTAGGTACAGTAAGTACTCCCCGAAAGAACAGGTAGAGGCTAGTCTGCGAGCACATAAGCCTTAATTTCTACACCTGGCTGTTGCTGCCACTGATAGAAACAAAATCTTTCTGCAATCTCTAGTGGTTTAGGCTGGAAGAGATCCTCTAACAGTGTCAAGAGCTCTGCCAATGTCTTAGTTGCTGGTTTTGCAGGGGAAAGAAGATCCCTAAGAGTGTCATATGTCTTAGCACCAAACACTGTAAGAAATACTGGTACTTGCCTGTTGTCTGGGATGGCATTTGCACTGAAATTTCTCTCAACCCAGGAACTCCAGAATGTCTGTTCTCCATCAAATTCACTTAATGTCCCGATTAATGACATTTTCCTGCTGGGCTCTGTGAGTGCTTTTATCCAGGTGCAAATCCACACTGCCTTTGTCTCTCAGGCTGATAGTAGCTTTGTACATCCCATCCTCGTCGCCACTGTTATATTCTCTGAGTTGTGAGAGACATGAGACTCTTGTCTGGAACAACTGATGTTTATTTCAGTACTCACTGTACAGTCCAACATCACAAGATATCTCTTAGCACGCTGTCCTTACACTTGGCTGCATCTCACTGTCCTCCTAAGATGGCTTCCATACCCCTTGACCCTTGTCATCACTCCTGGGTGGAGCCAGCCTTAAAGTGACAGTGTATGTGTAATCCTTCAGGTATAACAGTAGGCTGCATTGATGGGCACTGGTAGGCTGCACCGATGGGCACTGCCAGGCAGCATTGATGGGCACTAAAAGGCTGCACTAATGGGCACTGGCAGGCAGCATAGATGGGCACTGGTAGGTAGCTTTGATGGGCACTGGCAGGCATCAATGGTGGGCACTGGTAGGTTGCATTGGTGGGCACTTGTAGGCACCATTGATGGGCACTGGTAAGTTGCACTGATGGGCACTGATGAGTGTGCATTTGGCCAGCACTGGTAGGCTGCATTTGATGGGCACTGATGAGACTGTATTTGATGGGCATCGGTGAGGCTGCATTGATGCATTGATCTCTTGTAGAATGTCCGCTGTCTATGACCATCTTCTGTAGTATGTCTGCGGTCTCTGACCACCTATTGTATCATGTCTGCAGTCTCTGACCATCTTCTGTAGTATGTCTGTGGTCTCTAACCACCTCTTGTATCATATCTGCAGCCTCTGACTATCTTCTGTAGTATGTCTGCAGTCTCTGGCCATCTCTTGTAATAGGGTGAAAGAGGTGTCCTAGCCAACAGCTACATGTGTGCCGTCATCCCTATTTCAAATTGTAGAAAGAAACCCTCTGGGGTGGGATTTTTGGAGGCACAAAATTGATCATATATATAAAAAAATATATTTTATTAGTACAAATTTTAAAGTAGATACATGAATATCATATCTCACAACTTGAGCAGGTACCTGTCTATCGGCCTATGTGAAGTGTAAATTCAACATGATGTTAATTGAATAATGATATTAATTAACTTGAACATATTTGAACGACATCTGATGTGTCTTTTTGTTTGTCCTTCTACAGAGTCACTATGCATTGTTACTTACACCTCCTCCGCCCCCCCCCCCCATCCTGGCCCTTGGCTGACACTTTCTGAGTGGTACCAGGATCCCTTGCGAGGGCATCTCCCTCCGGAGCTGTTGTGGACCCAGGGGGTGTAGGGAAAAAGTGACAACTTCAATGTGATTTTTACTACAGCACAAATTCTTTTAAACACATTAGTCTTTGTGGAAACTACAAGCAATTGATCTTCTTTTTCCTCCTGTAGTAATATGGTGAGTAGAGTTGATCGAACCTCTGGAAGTTCGGGTTCTGCTGGTTCGGCTTAACTTCGGGACAAAGTCCGGGTTTGGGTCCGGACTGGACCCAAACTTTGACACGGACCCCGAACCCCATTGAAATTAATGGGGACCCGAACTTTTAGGCACAAAAATGGCTGTAACAAAGTCCTGGAAAGTCCTAGAGGTCTGCAAAAGGAAGGAAAATGGGAGTAAGGGTCGGACAAGTGCCCTACAAAGAAATGGGGATAGGGAAATAACTTAAAATAATTGAAAAAAAAAATCACATAAAAAAATCAAAAATGGAGGTTGATGTGGACCATCTTCAGTGTGGGAAAAGCCTATTTCAGCCACAGGGAGCCATATTAGTGTTCTAAAATCATCTTCAAAATGTGTGTGAAAAGTCTATTTCAGCCGGAGGGAGCCATATCAGTGTTGTAAAATCATCTTCAAACTGTGTGTGAAAAGTCTATTTCAGCCGGAGGGAGCCATATCAGTGTTGTAAAATCATCTTCAAACTGTGTGTGAAAAGTCTATTTTAGCTGGAGGGAGCCATATCAGTGTTGTAAAATCATCTTCAAACTGTGTGTGAAAAGTCTATTTCAGCTGGAGGGAGCCATATCAGTGTTGTAAAATCATCTTCAAACTGTGTGTGAAAAGTCTATTTCAGCCAGAGGGAGCCATATCATTGTTGTAAAATCATCTTCAAACTGTGTGTGAAAAGTCTATTTCAGCCGGAGGGAGCCATATCAGTGTTGTAAAATCATCTTCAAACTGTGTGGGAAAAGTCTATTTCAGCTGGAGGAAGCCATATCAGTGTTGTAAAATGGTCTTCAAACTGTGTGTGAAAAGTCTATTTCAGCCGGAGGGAGCCATATCAGTGTTCTAAAATCATCTTAGATGATTTTAGAACACTGATATGGCTCCCTCCGGTTGAAATAGACTTTTCACACACAGTTTGACCATAGACCATTAGTAGGCATGGCTGTGATGGCTTCTAGGGAAAACCAGTGAAACACTTGTTGATTGGCTGCCCTTGGCAGCTTTTCAACACGTGTAATAAAATACCAGAACACCGGACCCGAACCCGGACTTTTTTTGAAAAGTCCGGGTTCGGGTCCGGGTCCCGGACACCCAAAAGTTCGGTACGGACCCGAACTTTACAGTTCGGGTTCGCTCAACTCTAATGGTGAGTATTATCCTTTCTGTGTAAATAAGCCTATAGGTGCCCTGAGTGTGACCCTAAAAGAGACTTTGTTTTGAACTATAATGCCATGTTTATCTTTGTCTTTACAGAACCAACTGATATTGATATTGAATGTATACTCAGCACCTTTGATGAAGGTTCTTTTGTTCCAAAATGCATTAGGTGTCTGTACACACTATCATGTCAATGACTGTAACCTCTACGGTTATAATTGTTGTTTTGTATTCCATATGATATTCATGTATCTACTGTTAACTTTGTACTAATAAAATATATATTTTTTTATATATATCTGATCAATTTTGTGCCTCCAAAAATCCCACCCCAGAGGATTTCTTTCTACATCTCTTGTAACATGTCTGGAGTCTCTGACCGTCTCCTGTATCATGTCTGCAGTCTCTGACCATCTCCTGTACTATGTCTGCAGTCTCTGACCATCTCTTGTAGTATATCTGCAGTCTCTTACCATCTCTGGTATCATGTCTGCAGTCTCTGACCATTTCCTGTATCATGTCTGCAGTCTCTGACCATCTCCTGTACTATGTCTGCAGTCTCTGACCATCTCTTGTAGTATATCTGCAGTCTCTGACCATCTCCTGTATCATGTCTGCAGCCTCTGACCATCTCCTGTATAATGTCTGCAGTCTCTGACCATCTCCTGTACTATGTCTGCAGTCTCTGACCGTCTCTTGTAGTATGTCTGCAGTCTCTTACCATCTCCTGCATCATGTCTGCAGTCTTTGACCAACTCCTGTACTATGTCTGCAGTCTTTGACCATCTCTTGTAGTATGTCTGCAGTCTCTGACCATCTCCTGTATCATGTCTGCAGTCTCTGGAAAAAATAGAAGAAAAGAGGCGCCTCTAAGTGCAGACTTTAAAAACAGTTTATTAAAACCAACAATTGGCAACTCACATGAGACAGAAGATAAAAGGCGCATGAGCAGGTCCTCAAAGGGGTAACATCAGTGAGACATCCATAGGCCAGGATTCATAGCACCATCATGAACTGTAGCAAGCGTCCCTGTGAGTTGGTAACCGGCTGAAGACAGGGGAATCTTGAAACAAGGCTTGGTTCCGTGGAAGCTAGAGTCCCAGGATGATGATGTCACAGTTGCCAATTGTTGGTTTTAATACATTTTTTAAAGTCTGCACTTAGAGGTGCCTCTTTTCTTCTATTTCCAGTGTTACAAGGACTTTGCTTCTGGTCCAAAGAAGGCTGACCTTTGTGCTGGGACTTTTTACTAATGCTGGTTTTTATACCAGCCACATATGGACTATGTTAAAAGACTTGATGGGATTTATGTTTTTCAGGGTGTTGCGCCATATACTTGTTTGCAATGTCTGCAGTCTCTGACCATCTCCTGTATCATGTCTGCAGTCTCTGACCATCTCCTGTATTATGTCTGCAGTCTCTGACCATCTCCTGTACTATGTCTGCAGTCTCTGACCGTCTCTTGTAGTATATCTGCAGTCTCTTACCATCTCTTGTATCATGTCTGCAGTCTATGACCATCTCCTGTATCATGTCTGCAGTCTCTGACCATCTCCTGTACTGTCTGCAGTCTCTGACTGTCTCCTGTATCTGTAACCTCTGACCATCTCTTGTCTTTTATCATGTCTGTGTCAGGAGACCACCTCCGCCCCTGGAATTCGGGCCAGGAGACCTATGCACGGGTGCAAGTAGCGCTTGTGCGCAGGCCTGTGCACGTGCGTGTGCGCATGTGCACACGCGTATGCACCGGCATGGGCTTCCAAGCGGCCATTTAAACTGACAGCACCCTGCAATTGGTGTCCGTTCTACAGTGTTCCCGTGTCCTAGCGGTCTGTTCCGAAGACTTTCTGTTTACCTGTGACCCGGCTTGACCTATACCTGTCTGAACGCTGCTTGCACTGACCCCTGGCTTGCCTACGACCATTCTTCTGCCTGACCCCTTGGCACTTCAGTTGTCTGCTGATTGCCAAACCTGCTTGCACCCAACAAACCGACTGCCTGCTCCTTTTGTACTGCTTTGCCTGCATGTTACCAACTCGGACTGCCTCACTACTCTTTAGTCTTGCACGAACCTCTGGACAACATCTCATTACCATCTGTGTCTGATCCAGCCCTTGTGCCCCCCTGTGCTCTAAAACTCCCTGTCTGCTCTACGAGGGGTTCTGGAACCAGGGCTGTAAGAGAGGTTGCCCACTGCATAAGTCAGACTCTACCATCAGGTACGTGACAGCAACAGACAGCCATTCCGAGTATGCACAGGGGCCCTCTTCTATGGAGGATCTAAGTGTGCATCTAGCTGGGCTCACCCAAGTGGCGAAAGACTTACAAGGGGAGTACGCCCGGTTGGAAAATAGAGTCCTGAAACTCCCCTTGCCAGCTCCACCCAGCGCCAGCCAGCCGGCTGCCCACACCATGGTTACCTTGCCTATGGAACCCAAGGTACCTTTGCCCGAGTGGTTCACGGGGGACTGCCGGAAGTTTTGGGTCTTTCACAATGCATGTGAGTTATACTTCCTCCTGCAACCCCACACCTTCTCTCTAGAAATCACCAAGGTGGGATTGGTTATCTTGCTTCTACTAGATGAACCTCAAGCCTGGGCACACCGGCTGATGGAACAAAAGGCCCCTGAAACCACCAACCTCATCCTTTTCTTTCAGTCCATGGCCTGGCTGTATGAGGATCCCCATCAGGTTACCACGGCAGAGGTTGCTCTCTACGCACTCCAGCAAGGCCCCCGTATGGCAGAAGATTACGTAGAGGAGTTGCGGCGCTTGAGCGCAGACATGGCCTGGAATGATGCAGTGCTCTGTCATCAGTTCAGGCTAGGGCTCTCGGAGTCGCTCAAAGACGAGCTGGCCCTTGTGGGTGTCCCCCGGACTCTGGATACCCTGATCAACCTGGCCATCGAGGTTTACTGACATCTGCAGGAGCGTAGACCTGAAGAAGCTGCAGGATCTGCACGACCTGCCCAGAAGATACCCAGAGTGTCCAGCTACCCAGGACCAGCTCCACAGCCCCTGCCGGAACCCAGACCTCTACGCCTCTCACTCTCTCCTGAAGAGAGACACAGACGCCAGACCCATAACCTCTGCCTCTATTGCGGAGGTCCTGGACATCTTGTCAGGTCCTGTCTGGTCAAGTATGGTAAGGGTCCCCACGCGACCACAGGAGGACTCTTATCCTTACCCAATTTCTCTAACTACCTTGTTCTTCTCCTTCATCTTCAGCTCTCTGATGGGAATATCCAGGTCCCAGCTATCTTGGACTCCGGAGCCTGCAGCTGCTTTGTCGACCTGGCCTTTGCAGCTCAACATCAAATTCCCCTCAAGCCTAAGACCCATGGGATGGCCATCCGCTTAGCTAAAGTGTCCTCCATTAAATCTGGAGCCGTCACCAATGAGACAGTCCCTCTTCTTGCCCGGACAACGGGCGGCCATTCGGAACACCTGTTGTTGGACCCCATTGTGTCTTCCCGGTCATTCTGGGTCTGCCATGGCTCCGGGCACACTGCCCCACCGTTGATTGGTCCACTGGAGAAGTTCAGTATTCCTCCTCTTATTGCCAATGCAACTGCCTACCGCCGGCTCCGGAATCTCCTTCTGTGCTCAGTCTGAACTCTGACTCTGATCCGGAAACCTGCCTTGCTGTTCCTTCCATCGACCATGAGTTTCTGGATGTGTTCAGCAAGAAAGGGGCAGATGAACGTCCACCTCATTGGTCATATGACTGCCCTATAGAACTGATATCCAAGGCAGAAGTACCTTTCGGCCAAATCTACCCGCTCTCTGAGTTGGAACTTAAAGCCCTCAACGCTTACCTTGATGATAACCTTACACAAGGCTTCATTCGGCCCTCTACATCACCTGCAGGGGCTGGAATATTCTTTGTAGAGAAGAAAGACCACTCTTTCAGACCCTTCGTAGACTAAAGGGACCTTAATAAGATTACGGTTAAGAACCGATATCCCTTGCCATTGGTCCCTGAACTATTTCAAAGACTTGGAACAGTTGCTGTATTCACCAAACTGGACCTTTGCGGAGCCTATAACCTCATTCGCATCCGAGAGGGTGACGAATGGAAGACCGCTTTCTGGACCCGCTTCGGTCACTATGAATACTTGGTGATGCCCTTAGAGCTTTGTAATGCTCCAGCCACATTCCAGCACCTGGTGAATGATGTGTTCCGTGACTATCTGGATCAGTTCGTCATCATTTACCTCAATGACATCCTCATCTTTTCGACCTCTCTGGAAGAACACCGCAGGCATGTTGGGTGCGTCTTACAATGCCTGCGTCAGCATGGACTCTATGCTAAGGCTGAAAAGTGTGCCTTTGAGTGCTCCAGCATCTCGTTCTTGGGCTTCAACATTTCTGTCACCATGGACCCACAGAAGGTCTCTGCAATCTTGGATTGGCCAGCTCCCGTTGACAGGAAAGGGGTCCAACGGTTTGTAGGCTTCGCCAATTTTTACAGGAAGTTTATTAAGGGGCTTTCTGCTGTTATCTCCCCCATTACCCCACTCACTAACCAATGCTCCAGCTTCCACTGGTCTCCTGAGGCCCAAATGGCCTTCCTGAAGCTCAAGGAATTATTTACCACTGCACCTGTTCTAAAGCATACGGATTCAGCCCTGCCTTACATCCTGGAAATGGATGCTTCGGAGACTGCAGTGGGAGCAGTTCTATCCCAGAGACGAGGGCCAAAGGCCTCGCTACACCCCATTGCCTTTTTCTCCCGCAAGCTTAAGGCACCAGAGAAAAATTATGATGTGGGGGACCGGGATCTTCTGGTGATCAAGTCCGCCCTGGAGGAATGGCGGTATCTGCTGGAGGGAGCTCTACATCCTGTCATGGTCTTCACCGACAATTAAAACCTAGAATACCTGAGCACAGCTAAAAGGCTGAAACCACGCCAGACATGATGGGCTCTCTTTTTCTCCTGCTTTCAGTTGCATATTACTTACAGGCCCGGGTTGAAGAATATTAAGCCAGATGCTCTGTCCAGAATGTTCAGCGAGCCAGGAGACTCCACGCCACCGGATACCATCCTCCTGTCCCGTAGCTTCTTGTTAGTGCAGGAAGATCTGCTGTCTCGGATTAAACGATCCCTGGCCGGATCAACCATGTCTCCTGACTAGAGTTGAGCGAACCCGAACTGTAAAGTTTGGGTCCGTACCGAACTTTGGGGTGTCCGGGACCCGGACCCGAACCCGGACATTTCAAAAAAAGTTTGGGTTCGGGTTCTGGGTTCTGGTAGTTGATCACACATGTTGAATAGCTGCAGGGCAGCCAATCCACAAGATTTTCCCTGGTTTGCCCTTAGAAGCCATCACAGCCATGCCTATTAATGGCATGGCTGTGAATGGCCAGTGCATCATGTGACCCAGCCTCTTTATAAGCTGGAGTCACTTAGTGCTGCAGTCACATGCTCTCTGAGACTCTGACTAGTGTAGGGA
>BLSH010495939.1:49781-63637 GCA_018402905.1 Glandirana rugosa | reverse complement strand
TGGTAATTGTTAAAGGTACACAGGGCTTTATCAGAGGACATAGACTCTTCTAAAGCATATCCAGCTGCCTCATCTCCCCTCCACCTTACAGCACACAGTAGAGCTGCACGATTCTGGCTAAAACGGGAATCACAATTTTGTTGCTTAGCATAAAGATCATGATTCTTGCGGCGTAACATCATCTTTCACATTATATAAAAAAAAATGGGCTAACTTTACTGTTTAGGTTTATTTTTCAATTAATTAAAGTGTATTTTTTTCCAAAAAAAATTGCGCTTGAAAGACCGCTGTGCAAATACCATGTGACATAAAATATTGCAACCACCACCACTTTATTCTTTAGGGTCTCTGCTAAAAAAAATATATATATATTGTTTGGGGGTTCTCAGTAATTTTCTAGCAGAAAATACAAATTTTTACTTGTAAGCAACAAGTGTCAGACAAGGTTTAATCTTTAAGGGCTTATGCACACAGGACGTTTTTACAGCTGCTTAAGGGCATTTGACTTTTTTTTTTTTTTTTTAAATGCCTCCAAAAGACCCTCCATGTTGGCCTGTGTGTGTCCATGCACACAAACTGTCAGAGGCGTTTGGAGTCATAAGTGTTTAGGGGCAGTAGAAAAATCAGCCTGTACTTCCAGGAGCAGTAAAAATGGCAAAAACGCGTCCGTTTTTAGGCGTTTTTACATTATAGGGAGTGTTTGTAATGAAAAAATGCTAATGCGGGGAACCGCACAATAATGCTAATGTAAAAATACAGCTAAACGGACGTTTTTAGCGCTGCTGTAGGGCTGACGTTTTTAAAACGCCCTGTGTGCATGAGGACTAAGTGGTTAGACTGACCTCATTTTTAGACCGGAGTTCATTCCTTTGATAAAAGAACCAAAAAAGATACATTTTGTTTATACGTATCAGCGATATTGTGAGAACTTGGCAGGCTGCCTGGATTTTTGTTTTTCTTATTGTATTGGATATATTTTTATTTAACCACTTCAGCCCCGAAAGGATTTGCCCCCTTCCTGACCAGGCCATTTTTTGCAATACGGCACTTCGTCACTTTAACTGACAATTGCACAGTTGTGTGACGTTGTACCCAAACAAAATTGACATCCTTTTTGTCTCCCACAAATAGAGCTTTCTTTTGGTGGTATTTGATCACCTCTGCAGTTTTTATTTTTTGCGCTATAAACAACAAAAGGGCGTCAATTTTGAAAAAAATATTTTTTACTATTTGCTATAATATCCAAAAAAAATAAAGTTATAGCGTCATCAAAATAGGAGATTTATGGCATTTTTATGTTTTATTTATTTTTTACTGGTAATTTTGGTGATCTGCTATTTTTAGCGGGAATGCGATATTGCGGCGGACAGATCGGACACTTTTTTGGGACCACTGACATTTATACAACGATCACTGCTAAAAATAGCCACTGATTACTGTATAAATGTCACTGGCAGGGAAGGGGTTAACACTAGGGGGTGTTCAAGGGGTTGAGTGTTCCCTAGGGAGGTGTTTCTAACTGGGGGGAGACTGTAGTGACTGGGAGTAGAGAGAGAAAGCTGTTCCTGATCACTGGGAACAGCAGATCTCTCTCCACTTCCCTGTCAGATCAGTGATCTGCTTGTTTACATCAACAGATCCCTGTTCTGGCTCTGAGGAGTGATCGCGGGTGGCCAGCGGACATCACGCCCGCCGGCCACGCGGATCGACTCCAGAAAAGTGCAGCGGGCGCGCGCCTACTACGGTCTCTTAAAGCGTTGCCCTACAGCCACGGCAATTTACGCAGGAGAGCTGACCTGCCACCGGCAAACGACAGCGGCTGGTCAGCAAGGGGTTAATGACACTGGCTGGGAAGGGGTTAACATCAGGTGCGATTTAAAGGGTTAACACTATGCCTAGCGCACTTACATAGGCAGAGAGCCAGAAAAGCGAATTGCCTAACGATTGGCAGGTGCCAGCGGACATCAGATACCGTGCACCCGCCGATCGGCTTCTGCAGTTTGTGTGTCACAGCGGAAGCGCTCCCCCTACCTGGAAGTGTCGGATCACTTGTTTAGATGTGATCCAGTATACAGGTGCCGCCCTGTAGCAGTAAAACAGCTATAGGACAGACTGAAAGTGGTTAAAAAAAGTTAATGGTGATTTGAGTTTAGTTCCGCTTTAATGTACTGTCTGGCAGAGGTGAATAAATCACAAAACTGGCTGTACAACATGACAAAATCCTTGGCAGATGATGCTCTTCACACATCTGCCATCCCCGAGCATCAGTGTGAGCAACACAGCCGCACTAGAGGAAGTGGAGCCGATGCTTCCTGTATAGCGCTGCCTCCTTCAGACTAATACCAAATGTACTCCGCTTGTGACCGGAAGCATCAGCTCTGCTCTCTCTATTGCAGCCGTGTGTTCCTGTGACACTGATGTTTGGAGATGGCAGGTCGGGACTCGGGAACCCGTGATCTGGGACAGCAGCCAGCAGTGTACCCACCAGCAGTACCAGTACCCGCCAGCACCTGCCAGCCATACCCACGGGCAGTACCAGTCAGCAGTACCCACGGGCAGTACCAGCCAGCAGTGCCAGTACCCACCGGCAGTACTAGCCAGCAGTACCCACAGGCAGTACCCACCAGCAGTACCAGCCCTGGAGGACAGCCAGCAGCAGCCACCAGCCATACCCGCCCGGGGGAACAGCAGCAGCCAGCGATACCTGCAGGTATCCTGAGGAAGAAGTGACAATTGAGGTCAGATAAACCGCAGTGCATCAGTGAGAAAGCAGTCTTGGGCCCCTTTCACATTGGTTCGATCGGTTCCACCTGTCTGTTTTTCAGGTGAACCCAATCAGACCTTCCATTCACCTCTATAGAGTGGCAGATGTAAACAGACTTTTGTCCTTTTACATCCACCTATCTCCAATCCGATCTGCTTAAAAAACAGAAGGGGATCAGTCCCCTTATGTCTGGGCGAATCGGAGGGCCCTGAGTGTAGAGCTGGCTGTGTCCGTGTCTGCTCTACATTTGCAGAGTGGACACAGACCTGTCATCTGCCCGCTCCACTCATTGTGGCCCGCGGCCGGTTACCAAGTCGCTAAAGTGGCCCCCTACTCTACATAAAGCACTTCTTTCTGACTTGCTTTGCTCTTCTGTGTGTTTGCGTTCACTCATTTTTATTGTGGGGTTTTTTTTTCCCCACAGTGATGTGTCCCAAATTACTGTCTTAGTGCCTGGTGCAGGACTTGGAAGACTGGCTTGGGAAATCGCAAAACACGGTTATGCGTGCCAAGGAAATGAATGGAGCTTTTTCATGCTTTTCTCTTCCAACTTTGTATTGAATAGGTAAGTCCTTTTGTATTTTACAGTTGTTCAGGAGGGGTTGGATCAACTGCAAAATGTAAATTTAAATCTGTTGGTGGATTGTTGTGGATATAAGTTTTTAGCCTTTCCACAATAGTTTTATTAAGTAGTGAAGATGCAATCATTTCTTCTTTCTTGTAAATAAACTCTGTTAGGCTGCTTTCACACTGAGGCATTTTACAGACGCTATGTAGCTAAAAATAGCATCTGTAAAGCGCCTCAAAAGTCCCCAACAATCCCCCGCCCCCAATCCACCCCAATGTGAAAGCCCTGAGTTACAAAAAGTCCTGCAAGCAGCATCTTTGGGGCGGTGAGGGGAGCAATAATATACCGCTCCTCTACCGCCCCTGCCATTGAAATGAATGGCAAGCGCTTCCGAAGCGGAAGCGGCTGCACACCGTCTCGGTAGCGCTGAGCGCCGGCACTTTTAACCCCTTGTGGGGGGTTAAAAGCGCGGCGCTCCCGCTCGCATAGCGGAGCCCTATCGCTGGTAAAATTCGCTAAAACTAGCGGGGTTTTACCGCTACCGCCTCAGTGTGAAAGTAGTCTTATAGGCAGGCACCTAATTTTCTTAATCATGTTTACAGCTGTAGTTTATTCAGATTATATTTTGCCCTCCCTGGTTCTTCCCCACCAAGTAAATTTGAAAAGAAGATCTTTCTGTTTTCTTACGATATTTTAGACCTCGTCATAAGAAAAAAAAAAAAAAAAAAAAAACAGACATTGGTGATCAGGCTGTATTTCACAGTGTGCAATTTAAGGAGCACACACACTTTGCCGATTTATTATTATTTTTTTTATACCTGAAAACAAACATTACTTTTGACATCAAATTTCGATTTCGTTTTAGGCCTAGTCTTTTGACTAAAATGCCATTTTAGTCATCTGAATTGTTTCAGTTTTAGTCTACTAAAATCTAATGGGTTTAGGTAACTTCTGATGCATTATTTAAGCATTTCTCTAGAATTGCCAATCTCATTATATACTCCCTGGAGTAAAAATCTAATAACTTATTATTATTTATGGTATTCAATTTTGAACATACACTGCAGACACAGATTTAGCCTTTGTGATATATAATGTCTTTATAAATAAAACGAAGTTTCATAAACAAAAATATTACTTTTTGACAAACAGAAGTGCAACTTTAAAATGAAAAAACAAAAAACCTGTAAATTCTCTATTGGCTGTAATGCCATTGCACACATTACCTGAATATACAGTGCTTTGTAAAAGTATTCATACCCCGTGAAATTTTACACATTTTGTCATGTTACAACCAAAAACGTAAATGTAATTTATTGGGATTTTATGTGATAGACCAACACAAAGTGGCACATAATTGTGAAGTGGAAGAAAAATGATAAATGGTTTTTAAAGTGTTTTACAAATAAATATCTGAAAAGTGTGGAGTGCATTTGCATTCAGCCCCCCTGAGTCAATACTTGGTAGAACCACCTTTCTCTGCAATTACAGCTGCAAGTCTTTTTGGGGATGTCTCTCCCAGCTTTGCACATCTAGAGCGTGAAATTTTTGCCCATTCTTCTTTGCAAAATAGCTCCAGCTCTGTCAGATTGGATGGAGGGTGTCTGTGAACAGCAATTTTCAAGTCTTGCCACAGATTTTCAATTAGATTTAGGTCTGGACTTTGACTGGGCCATTCTAACACATGAATATGCTTTGATCTAAACCAGTGGTTCTCAACTCCTGTCCTCAGGACCCACTAACAGGCCAGGTTTTCAGGATAACTGAAATACATCACAGGTGATATCATTTGCTGCTCAGTGATTGCAGTATTCTAGTCTGCATCTCCCCAAGGTAATACTTAAAATCTGGCCTGTTGGTGGGTCCCGAGGACTGGAGTTGAGAACCACTGATCTAAACCATTCCATTGTAGCTCTGGCTGTATGTTTAGGGTCGTTGTCCTGCTGGAAGGTGAACCTCCACCCCAGTCTCAGGTTTTCTTATAAGATTGCCCTGTATTTGGCTCCATCCATCTTCCCATCAACTCTGACCTAAACTTCTCCACAACTTTATCCCTGACCTCTCTGGTGTGTTCCTTGGCCTTCATTATGCTGTTTGTTCACTAAGGTTCTTTAACAAACCTCTGGGGGCTTCACAGAACAGCTGTATTTTATCCTGAGATTAAATTACACACAGGTGATTTTAGTTAGGGGTATCAGAGTAAAGGGGGCTGAATACAAACGTACGCCACACTTTTCAGATATTTATTTGTAAAAACATTTTGAAAACCATTTATCATTTTCCTTCCACTTCACAATTATGTGCCACTTTGTGTTGGTCTATCACATAAAATCCCAATAAAATACATTTATGTTTTTGGACATCATATGAGAAAATGTGAAAAATTGCAATGCACTGTTTTTTTTTTTTCCTTTTAGCAGCAATCAAGTTTCAGTAGGTTTCTAACAACCTATTGCACATTCTGTGTGTTTACATTAGGATGACAGGCTGCCAAGATTCAGCAACAATAGAAATTGGGAAAGAAGTTGTGATTTCTGTGACTGTGTTGTGAACTTTTGAGAATTAATGGGAGGGATTCCCCTGTCAACACTGACTGTGTTGACCGGGGAATTGAGCGATTTTATTTCCTGCAACCCATGCTTGCAGGAAAGAAAATGACAATCTATGGCCTGCTTAAAGTAGTAGTAAACCATATAAAAAAAATAAAGGAATAAATTGCCACCGGGCAGTTAGTCCTATGCATAATAACACATGACAGACTTGCCTAAAAATGAATCCCTCCAGCAGCGTGCTGTCACTACTGACAGTGCTTCTATCTTCCTTCCGCATTTGCCGATTTTGGGGATATGAATGGCCAAGCCGGTGATGATGTCACTCATGCGCGGTTGCTGTGGTTTATAGCACAGGTACTTCCTTTCAGTTACCTTTTAGGTAAGCCTTATTATAGGCTTACCTATAGGTAAAAATCTTACTCCCACTTTAAGAGTTTAAAATCTGTTTTTTCCCTCTGTTGAGATTGATTTAGGATATCCATTTGTTTAATTAACGATTTCTAAAGCCTGCATGATTGCCTGTCTGTTTTTTACAGATGTTCACACGTTAATACTTTTAAACTTTATCCTTGGATTCATCAGTTTAGCAACAACTTGAGATCGGCAGATCAAGTAAGACCTGTTTACTTTCCTGATGTCAATCCTCATGACCTCCCTACAAATGCAAATTTTTCCATGACTGCAGGAGACTTCCAGGAAATATATTCAGATAACAGTGAGTAAAAAGGTCCTTGATAAGTAATCCAATCCTCCATGCTATATAGAAAAGCAGTGGATACATACCAAAGTGTGGTGACATTGAAATGGTCTGTGTAGGTCAGATTTCCTTCTGTGGCTTGCCATACTTAAATCACAGGTGTAGTATTGCTATTATAAGCAACATGTGTTTATAAAAAAAAAAAAAAAACTTTTAGGCCACATACACACGGACGTTTTTTGACGCCGGCGTTTTCTGGCGTTTTTTGCAGCTCTCCATGTTCGTCAATGGCCCCATAAAAACGTCGGCGTTTTTGAGCTGTAGATGACGTCGGCTTTAGTGAGCTGAAACTAGAACCCACAGCCATCGCGTTCTGAGGCTGTAACATTTTGGCATTTTTTGATGCCGACGCCACAATATGCCAACAAACGCCACCTATTATTATACCGGCGTTTTCCGGCGTTTTTTGACGCCGACGTTTTTAGGTTGAAAAATAGCAGAGGGATGATTTTTTTTAAAAACGGCTATTGACGCCGACGCTCACTAATGCTCAAAAACGCCGATACATAACGCCGAAAAACGCCGACTTTTTTTCCTTGACGTCGGGCCCGATGTTTTGTTTATTTTTTTAGAAACGTGTGTATGAGGCCTTAGTGTAGATGGGCCATTATGACTTGAAAACTGTATCCCTGTTACTGCAGTGATATACATTACATTTGTGGAACACATACGTAAAAGCTATTGAGAAAAAAAGTCAATCAAAGTGTATGATCCCCTTCTTCACTGTACATCAATTAAGTATATATTTCACAGTCCATAATAATTTTACGGTCTGCTTTTTTATCCCTTGTTGAATGTATTGCATTCTCCTGTTGTCAGTAGCACTTGATCTGTGTTGCTCCTGTCACATAGCAATGTGATGGTATTAATATACTCTGCCTTTTATAGGGGAGTTTCTCATTTGCTGAGCTTTCACTATACATACTTACATGATGGCTACTGCGCTAAGTCACAGCATTTGTTTAAAAAAAAAATGGTCCTCTTGTTTTTCTGAGTTTTGCTGTATGACTTTATATGCAGAAAAATGAAAAAAAAAAACCATGGCAATTCCCGGTTGAAGAGATGTGGTACAAAAAAACTCCAAGAGGCTGAATGTAAATACTTTGCAGTAGGAAATTTGGAATACAGCAGAACAAAATACATTTTTCCTGGCGTTCTCCTGAGAGCTTCTCTTTATTTTAGGTCACCGAAGCAGTGGTGCTGGAAAACCATGCCACTGTAAATATTATAAAATAACTTCTCTTCCCTGGAGCAGTGTTAATCTTGACGTTAAATTTTGATTTAGTTTTTGCCATATTCTTTTGACTAAATAGTTTGTTGTATTGTAGTTATCTGAATTGTTTGTTTTTAGTCAAAATCAAATGTGTTTATTTTAAATATAATGCATTATTTTAAGCATTTCTCTAGAATTACCAAACTCATTATATAATCCTGGCGTAAAAATTTAATAACGTTCTTATTTATGGTATTAGGGCTCATGCACACTGTAGCTGATAAACGACCGTTTTTGGTCGTTTGGCAGTTTTTTTTAACAACCCCAAAACGCCCCTTTATGTTATGCTATGTGTCCATGAACACATGGACGTTAATGGTCGTTTAACAGCAGTGGCGTTTTTGGACTGTTATCTGAACGCCCTGAATTGGGGTTCAAAAGTCGTTCTTCTGGCCACAAAAAATGCTGGACGCCGATTAAATGCCACTAAACGCTCATACACCGGTAAATGGCCATTTATCGGCATCTGGCATTTTTTGTCGTCAGTGGAAGCTAATAAAGTAAGAAAAAAAAAAGCTCAAAAACGCAGACGCCGATAAATGCTGCTTACAAAATGCTGCAAAAGACCGTTTTCTAAGCAGCGTCTCCTGCCCGACGCCCAGGGAGCCTTAAGGTTTGAACATGCACCACAGACATATATAATGTCTATATAAATGAAACCGGGGTTGATTTTACACTCTCCAGTTTTAGCAAATCTGGTGCAGCCCTGCATTGAAACCAGTCAGCTTCCATTTTTTTTTTTTGGGCAAAGCTTAATTGAACAAGTTAGAAGCTGATTGGCTACCATGCACAGCTGCACCAGGTTTTGCTCTCTGCAGTTTTAGTAAAATCAACCCCCACGTTTCATTAACAAAAATATTTATTTTTGACTAACAGAATTACAATATATAAAAAAAATATAAATATATTAAACCATATATATATATATATATATATATATATATATATATATATATATATATATATATATATATATATATATATAAAACTACAGTCTAAAACTCTATTGGCTGGCTGTAATGTCATTGCACATTTTACCTGAATATATTATGAACATTAAATATTAACCACTTCAATACTAGGCACTTTCACCCCCTTCCCGTCCAGGTTATTTTTCAGCTTTCAGAGCTGTCACACTTTGAATGACAATTGCGCAGTCATGCAACACTGTGCCCAAATTATTTTTTTATAATTTTCTTCACACAAATAGAGCTCTCTTTTTGGTGATTATTTAATCACCAATGGGTTTTCTATTTTTTTTTTTTTTTTTTTTTTAAAAGACAGGAAATTTTTGGGAAAAAAGTTTTTTTCTTTAGTTTCGCCAGTAAAGTTGTATGCAAAAGTTTAGGAACCCCTGACAATTTCCATGATTGTCATTTATAAATATTTGGGTGGGCGGAAAGTGGTTAAGAAATACAGTAACTAAATAAGAAAAGCCTTTTTCTCAGTGGGGTGTGTTTGTTTTTTTGTTTTGTTTTGTTTTCTTTCAGCAGCTTGGTAGATGCCCCCTACTTATTCTTATGTGGTAGTACAATACATGTTTAAACGTTAATGTGCTATTATAAACTCGGGATGGAAGGGTGTTGCAGATTTTTGAATTCAACAGCAGCGGGCGCCAAATGGATTGTGTGAATGTGTGGAACTGCATAGGAAAGGGAAAGGATTGAAGGGAGCTTGCGTCCCTCAGCCAATACAACTTGCTGATAGAGTCGGGGGGCTGGGGCTTTAACAGACAGATGGAAAGCAGTTCAGGTAGGTAAACATCCCTCCCTCATATTTTCATTCTGTTTTCGTTCATTGACGAAAATTGGAATTGATTTAATTCAAATTTTATTTTCGTCATGGAAAACATGTAGCTGACTAAAACTATGATGAAATTTTTTGTTGACAAAATTAAATAAGCATTATTTATAAAGGTTGTTGTGTGTAATCATCACATACACTGGTCAGTCTGTAGACACAATTCTAATCATCAGATCTTTGGGGTTTATTCAACAGATTCAGTTCTATTAAAGCTAAAAATGTGCTTTACTGTTAATGCTACTTTTTTTTTTTTTTGGTTTGCCCAATGTAATACATGAACTGTGAAGATACTAGTGACCTGGCACAACTCCTGGTTAAGCAGTCTGATTGCCACATCTGGAATAGAAAACTTGAAAATAGGCTATTGTCAATTTTATCAGCATACACGTGCAGGCTTCCATAAACATTTAGGGTAAAAAAGTCCCTCTAAATACCTAGGGCACACATATATATCCATGGCTTCCTGTCCTGGCATGACCCATTTGTCTGAAAAAAAGCTTCAGTGCATGAATTCCTCACCAATATGTCCTCTCAATATGTGTAAACTTGTAACCGCTTTTAATATACACTGTCCCAAAACAAAAATTGGTAGAGTTAAAACAAAGGGGCTTATAATGTGCTCTAATAGTACACAAATACGAACTGTTAAAATACTAAAATCTTTATTACAATTGGTTAAAATAATTTAAAACAACTCTGCACCAGTGTACATCAATTCCTGTTAACAATACATATTTGATAAGCACAAATATGGTGGTGGCTATCAGGAGTGATGCGCTTCATAATGCAGCTGCTTCCTCAGGATCCACGCCTATATTTTCAAAATCTACAGTTGCGCCCAAAAGTTTGCATACCCTGGCAGAAATCGTGAAACGTTAGCATTGCTGTTGAAAACATGACTGATCATGCCAAAATACTGTCTTTTATTTAAGGATAGTGATCATATAAAGTCATTTATTATCACATAGTTGTTTGGCTCATTTTTAAATACTAATAACAGAATTCACCCAAATGGCCCTGATCAAAAGTCTACAAACTTGGAATGTTTGACCTTGGTAAAGACACACAAGGTGACACACGTAGGTTAAAATGGCAGTTAAAGGTTATTTCCCCACATCTGTGGCTTTTTAAATTGCAATTAGTGTCTGTGTATAAATATACAATGTCTTTGGTAGCTCTCACATGGATGTACTGAGCAGCCTAGATACTGAGCCATGGGAGCAGAAAAGACCTGCATAACCAGGTCATGGAACTTTTTATAAAGGGCATAAAAAAAAAATCCAAAGCCTTGAATATGCTAGCCAGTACTGTTCAATCACTTTATTAAGAAGTTGGAAATTTGGGGATGAGGTAGACCCAGAAGAATTGTTCGGGATACAACGAGAAATACAGGCTGCTCTGGAAAAAGGATGGTGTGGTTGTTTCAAGGAGCACAATACGACCATACTTGAACAAAAAGCTGCATGGTCGAGCTGCCAGAAATAATCCTTTACTGTGCCAGTGCCACAAATAGGCCTGGTTACAATATGCCCGACAGCACCTTCACATGCCTCACAGCTTCTGGCACACTGTAATCTGGAGTGGTGAGACCAAAATAGAGCCTCATGGTCACAACCATAACCGCTATGTTTGGAGAGGGGTCAGTAAGGTCTGTAGCATGTGGGATACCATCACTGCTGTGAAGCATGGTGGAATCGGCTCAATTCTGCCTGCGGCTCACAATAGCAGGAAATTGCGGGACCTCCGGGCGTTCCCGGAGCATTGCCCGTTGATTCAAATAGCACCCCATGCACGGCGCGCTTTTCCGTGATCCGTCGAGCAACAATCGCGGTAAAAACGCCCGACCAGAACTGCGGGACGCCTGTCGCCAAACAGAAACTCATACTTTTATTTTGGGACTACGGGCGTCCCGCAATTCTGGTCGGGCGTTTTTACCGTGTTTGTCACCCGACGAATTGTGGGGAAAGCGTGCCGTGTATGGGGTGCTATTTGAATCAATGGGTAATGCTTCGGGAAAGCCAAGATGTCCCACGATTTCCTGCTATAGCGAGTTGTGGGCAGAATTGAGCCGTTTCCACCCGCAACTCGCATCGCTCAGATGTGAACAGAGCCTTAGTGGTGTGTGTGAGCTCTAAAGGCACGAAAGCTGCTTGTGGGACGCTCTTGGACTTTCCAGCACGACACTGACCCTAAGCACAAGGCCAAGTTGACCCTCCAGTGATTACAGCAGAAAAAGATGAAAGTTCTGGAGTGGCTATCAGTCTTCTAAACTTAATATCATCAAACCACTCTGGGGAGAGCTCAAACATATGGTTCAGTCAAGATGACCATACTTTGCATGACCTGGAGGCACTTTGCCAATACGAATGGGCAACTATACCACCTGAAAAAATGTGGGGCTTCATAGACCACTATTACAAAAGGCTGCACTCTGTCATTGATGATAAAGGGGGGCAATACACAGTATTAAAGTGGTTGTAAAGCCGCCCATTACCCCCCACAAAAAAAAAAAACCTGCAAAGCAAAGGCATAATGAGCTAGTATGCAGCGCATACTAGCTCATTATGAAACAATTACCTTGGAACTAAGCTGTTGCAGCGGTCTCGGCACACCGATGTGACCGGTGACATCATTCTTCCGGGTCTGCGGTTCCGTCCAATCACATCACGGGCTCCAGCAATGTGATTGGCGGAGCTGCGCTGACATCACTCCCGCGCAGGCGCACGGGAGCCGTCATAATGACGGCATAATGAGCTAGTATGCAGCGCATACTAACTCATTATGAAACACTTACCTTGGAACTAAGCTGTTGCAGCGGTCTCGGCACACTGATGTGACCGGTGACATCATTCTTCCGGGTCTGCGGTTCCGTCCAATCACATCACGGGCTCCAGCAATGTGATTGACGGAGCTGCGCTGACATCACTCCCGCGCAGGCGCACGGGAGCCGTCATAATGACGGCATAATGAGCTAGTATGCAGCGCATACTAACTCATTATGAAACACTTACCTTGGAACTAAGCTGTTGCAGTGGTCTTGGCACACCGCTGTGACCGGTGACATCATTCTTCCGGGTCTGCGCTTCCGTCCAATCACAGCGCGGGCTCCAGCGATGTTATTGGCGGAGCCGCGCTGACATCACTCCTGCGCATGCGCACGGGAGCCGTCATGTACGGCATGAATACAGAAGAAACGGCATCCTGGGCTACCCCGGGTGCCGATTCTTCAGTGCGCATGTGTTGATGACATTGGCAAATGCAGATACAGGGGATGTCTCCTAAACCGTACAGGTTTGGGAGATATTTCCTGGACCTACAGGTAAACCTTATTGTAGGCTTACCTGTAGTTTTAAAGTGGTTGTTATGACTTGACAACCACTTTAAGAACTAAGGGTATGCAGACTTTTAAACAGGGGTCATTTCATTTGTTTAGAGCCATGTTTTGTTTTAGGATTGCTTCATTCTGTTATGATCTACAGTTGAATAAAAAAAAATCTCATAAAAAAAAAAAGTGTTTTGCCTGCTCACTCATGTTTTCTTTAAAAATGGTACATTCTGTATATTACTAATTCTCTAAGGGTATGCAAACTTTTGAGCACAACTATAGGCATGGATCCTGAGGAAGCAACTGCATTACAAAACGTGTCAATCCATTTAGGAGCCCGCTCAGCCACCCTTGTTGCTGTCATCCTCATAGAGCAGGACCACATCAGTGGCAGGACCGTTCTATGTGGATGGCGGGAGGCACAGTGGTCTAGAGCTGTCATCGGAGGCAGCACAGCTCCATATGGATGGATGGGAGGATGACATCGGAGGCAGTACAGATCCGGGTGGGGCGGTAGCTGGCAAGTTAACATTTCAAGTTAACTAGTAGGTGATTGGTTCCTAGCAACCAACCACAGGCTGGTTACCAGGAAAAGTTTTGTCGCTCCTGCCCTCTTTTTGAAGCTGTCCTGCCTCTGATATCATGCTCCTGTCTATCCATGCGGAGGTGTCCTGCCACCGATGTCTGCTGTAGACTGATGTGCCTTCTGCCCTTTGTAGGTAGGACATCAAAGCTGTCAACCGTGTAGTCAGATGTCGTCTGTAGCCACCGTCCTGTGGAGGCGTACCTATCTGTCCTCGTACTATAGTCTCCG
>BLSH010495939.1:6365-17415 GCA_018402905.1 Glandirana rugosa | reverse complement strand
CCCTTCACTAGAGTGTACCTAGTATATTATATTGGTCCTAGTGTTTGAGGTTATAAAGTCTCCACCTTGTTTCATTTTGGAATGTTTTGTCCATTTATAGTATACCTAATTGAGGTTTTACTATTTAGATTATTAATGTCTTTGTGGCTCACTACACCAGAGGGGTTTTTGTTCAGGATAAGCCGTCTATGAAAGCTAGACCAGATCAGGTGATCACCCACAGGTGTTGATGGGTGGGCGGAAGGCAGAACGTGTATTTAAGGAGTATGGGTGATGTATCAGGCTAAGCTCCCGCGCTGAGGAAGTCCCGCCCAGGACGTAACGCGTACGCGAGGAGGAGCAACGTCTGGCGTCACCCGCGGCCATCTTGAATGTCAGCAGAGGATGTATTGTTTCTGGTGCTGAATACATTTGAACAAGCTGATTATCTAGCACTCGGAGGAGTGCTTTTTATGTGAGTGTACACATTTTTTATTGAGTAATAAAAGTACCTTTTATACTGAGAGCATTAGATGTGGCTATTTCTCTCTTGCATGGGAGCACATCACATGTGTGAAGTAAGGAAATAGCTAAACCGATGTTGATTGGAGATTGCTGTCCGGAATTTTCGAAGTGCATTATGGGCCTTGTGGTCCCAGAGGGGAGGTGAGAGGCAGTATGTTTATTTGTGTGGTGGAAGACTCTCTCTATACATCCGCACTTGTTTGTCATCTTTCCCAGCACAAAGGGGACTTCCTTCTGATGCTATAGACAGCTATTCCTCTAAATAGAGTGCACTAGATTTCTATGTTTTTTTCCTTACATGCTGAGGATACTTTGTTGGTCAGACCCGTGGAGACATCACCTGGAGATCCAATTTGATTTACAAACGCCTGATAGGCTTTTTAGCCTGCATCTTTGAGGTGAGCGGCCACCAGTACCAGCAGTTTGGATTTGGGATTATTGTTTACCTTTGGAGATCAAGGAGACTTTTTTATGAACTTTATTATATTGTTTGTATTATTTGGCATAGCGCTGCACTATTGATTGCTTATATATTACACTATTGGAGCCTGTCTTCTCTATCCCTGAGGGGGAGTTCCGCCATTAGTTACCTACTAGAGAAACTGAGAGGAACCTGTGAGGAACCCGAGAGGACAGAATTGAGGGAAGAGCGCCCCCTTGGTGGGAGGATCATACAGCACAGCTAGTGGTCATCTAGCTAAAGGCGTACATACTGCGCCCTTGAGGTGAGAGTTCTGTGAGCAGATATAGGAGAGCACTGTCACAAGAGTCCCCCTGGTGGTGTTTGAAGATTTCTACCAGATTGACTCTTATGGACATTTGCACAACTTCAAGCACTTTATTTAATCTTAAATCTTTCTGAGCACTCATTTCAACACGGAAACAATTTTTGATATCACATGAGAATTTATTTAATTGAAGAACTGTTTTAGCTATTCATGGACTTTCTATTCTAATTATTGCACTAAGTCACTTTATTTATGGTATTGTTTTACTTTGATGTGCATTTATATATTTTTACTATTTATGGCACAACCCACAGGCACTTAGTCACGTTCTATATATGCACTTCAAATTGATTTATATCACAGGTTTTATGTATATTTTGTGCAACAGAGACGTTTTCCCCACATACGAACTGCGCTGTACTCCATTATATTAGTAATCTTATCCAGTACTATTGTGTATATTATCAGTACTGCAGCAGTCATGTTCAGTTCTTTCATTGGAGGGAATCAATATACTCATAGTGTGGCAGCACAGGGGATTAGATTATACTCTCTTTAGTGCATTGGTTTAGGATTTAGCGCTTTTGATTACCTTTGATTAGGCAGTCCATCTGTTGCAGTAATTAAAATGAATTTTAAAATGCAAGTTGTGCAAGTACCTACATTTCACCAGATATCAGCTTCCTGAAGTCCCCGTTCAGCGGGGCTTTACTTCACACCATACGTGCAAGAAAACTGATGGGAAAACCGTGTAGTGTTATGACATGACTGCGTGTCAGTTATGTGCCCTATTCACACCAATGCTGATGTCATGTCAATTTTTTCTTGTGCTGAAAACTTCATACACCTTGCCGATTCCTACGCAGAAAAAGTCTGCACGTTGTGGTGTGAACAGGGCCCATAGAGAACAATTTTTTGTGCCCTTGCAGAACGCGTGAAGAAAAACTGATGTCTCTGCACCATGGTGTGAATGAGGCTTAAGAGGTAGAAGCAGCAGAAGGACCCAATCAGTTCATGTGCTTACAAGAAGCAAGCTGACTGGAGGAGGAAGCTTATTGATAGATGAGCCCATCACTTCTGTTTCACTGTCCAGTCACAGGCTGGGGGTTTGATCCAGGGCTCTTATAGTGAAAGATGTACTTCGGGGGAGAGCTCCAGATTAACAATTTCAGGACTGCCCACCCGCATTGTATTGCAGACGTGCGGCTCCTACAGGCAGGAGCGTCTTTGTTTTAATTTCTTCTTTTATGGGTTCGGCGGGCGGCGTGTTTGACGGTGGATTTACAATAATTTATGGCCGGGACCTGCTGATCAGCAATGTCCAATTACAGTCTAGAGCCCTGTGTTGACAAAAAAAACCTCTGTACAGAGGAAACAATCTCTTTGTTCTCCCTGCAAAGGGATAAGGAACAAAAATATTTTTTGGAAAAAGCAGCAGAAAATATACACATTAACACTTGTTGGGCACACACTTATCCCCTTGATTACCCTGAGATGTTCCCAGCCAGTGTCATTACTACAGTGACAGTGTGTAGTATTATTACTGATCATTGTATTAGTGCCACCGGTGATGTCAGTTTCCACCCAGTGTCAGATTGCCCACCGTACTATCACAGTCCACCTATAAGCCACTGATCACCTTCATTACTAGTATAAAAAAAAAAAGTGCAGTATATATATCAGAGTGCCTGTAAGTCTTGCTAGAAGCAAAGCAGATGTCCACACTGGGTAGGTGAAGTTGTTAGAGGTCTTCAGTAAAGCATGAGCATGTGCCCAATTCCTGTTCGCACGAGAAGGGTCATGTATTAGCCTGTGAAGATGCACAGAAGACCTTCCAGAGGAGCCATCTTCTTTACTGGTATGCCCTTTCTGACACTTATAGTGCAATGCACCTGCTGCATCTATTTCTGTGGTTCCTCTACCGTAGGAATATACAGGAATTTTACACCCAGAATATTCATTGTGACAGAGCAAGGCCCTGCCACTGTGTACAAATAGGCAAAAGTGACACCAAGCTTACACAAATGCAGAGTGCGAGGCTCCGGAATTTTGAGAACAGTTTTTTTCCCCAGTCGTCTTCCAGGTCAGCCCTTGAGAAATGGGTTCCTCCTCCCAGAAACAGGAAACACATTGCCATAATAAAAGTTTTTTTGACTTACCCTAAAATCCTTTTCTCTGAGTTCATTGACAGACGCAGCCTCTTATTGACATGTGGGTTTATGCACCTTTTACTAGGAGTAGACTAGGCAGAACAAAGTTCAGAAAAAGCAAAGCTGGCCCCTCCCAGGGGGCCGTCCTCACTCAGTGTATAACCCCTCCACCCTGCAAAGCACATCAGTTCGTAACAAGCAGTACAAACTCAGAGGGGTGGGTGCTGCGTCTGTCAATGAACTCAGAGAAAAGGATTTTACGGTAAGTCAAAAAATCCTATTTTCTCTTACGTTCATTGACAGACGCAGCCTCTTATTCTTGACATGTGGGGACGTCCCAAAGCAGTGTCAAACCAAAGAGGGGTGGGTAAACAATAACAACTGTACCCAATAAAATTTCACGGGAGGCGCCAGCCGCGCCTACACCGCCACCTGCAAAACTTTACGAACAAAAGCAGCATCCACAGATGCAGACACATCAACTTTGTAAAACTTAGAAAACGTGTGCACAGAGGCCCAAGTGGCCGCCTTGCACACCTGAGACACCGACTCTTTATGTCGGAAAGCCCAGGAAGTACTTATTGCCCTGGTGGAATGAGCCGGGACCGGAAAGGGGGGTTCTTGCCCCCGAACAGCATACGCATGGGTCACAGTCTGTCTGATCCAACAGGATACAGTAGCCGACGAGGCCACCAAACCTTTGCGCGGACCATCCGGCAGCACAAAAAGAGCATCCGACCTCCGAAAAGGAGCCGTTGCTGACAAATACACCCGCAGGGCCCTCACCACGTCAAAGGAATGCAAGGCAATCTCCTTAGGATGTGGCGGGCACAACGAAGGGAGAACAATGTCCTCATTAATGTGAAAAGAAGAAACCACCTTCGGTAGAAAAGAAGGGGAAGGGCACAGCATTGCCTTATCCTTATGTAGGACCAAGTAGGGAGACCTACATGACAAAGCCGCCAATTCAGACACCCGCCTAGCGGATGTAATGGCCACCAAAAAGGTCACTTTTTGTGACAGCAGTTGCAAGGAAATATCCCTGATCTTTTCATATGGCGGTCTCTGCAGTACCGAAAGTACCAAGTTCAGATCCCATGGTGCCAAAGGCGACCGCACATGAGGAGCCACATGACGTACACCCTGTACAAATGTACGAATCAAAGAATGTGCCACTAACGGACGCTGAGACAGAATCGCCAGAGCAGAAATCTGTCCCTTGAGTGTACTTAATGCCAACTTGTGATCCAGGCCTTGCTGAAGAAAGGCCAGTACCCGAGTCACCGAAAAAGAACGGGGGTTCCAACCCCCCACCTCGCACCAAGCAATATAAGCCTTCCATGTGCGATGATAAATCTTGCGCGAAATGGACTTGCGTGCCTTAAGCATAGTGGGGATCACTGACTCAGAGACACCCCTGGCCCTCAGTACCTGGGACTCAATAGCCAGGCCGTCAAAGCCAGCGAGGGTAAAGCAGGGTGCAGGATGGGTCCCCGTGACAGCAGATCTTCGCGAAGCGGGAGCCGCCAGGGAACATCTGTTACCATCCGCACCATGTCGGCGTACCAAGGGCGCCGAGGCCAATCTGGAGCCACCAGGATTGTCAGGATTCCCTCCACTCCTATCATGCGCAGCAACCGCAATAGAAGTTTGATAGGGGTAAAGGCATACAGAAGCCGGTACCGAGACCAAGGGGCCACAAGGGCGTCTGCGGCATCTGCCAACGGATCCCTTGTCCTGCACACAAAGGTCTGCACCTTGGCGCTAGAAGGTCAACATCTGGTGTGCCCCACCTCTGGCAAATCCAGCGGAACACTTCTGGGTGCAGGGACCATTCTCCCTGATCCAGAGTCTGACAACTGAGGAAGTCCGCGTGCCAATTTTCTACGCCCAGGATGTAAATGGCGGAGATTGCTGGCACATGAAGTTCTGCCCACCTCAAGATGTGGGCCGCTTCTGCAGCTGCTGCCAAGCTCCTTGTTCCGCCCTGATGGTTCACGTACGCCACTGCCATGGCGTTGTTCGACTGAACCCGCACCGGGTGGCCGCGCAGCCTCTCCAACCAGTGGGAGAGGCAGAGCCTGATTGCCCGTAGTTCCAACACATTGATCAGAAGGTGAGACTCTTGCGTCGACCATCGGCCCTGGGCAGACAACTGCCCCAGGACCCCTCCCCAGCCCAATAGGCCGAAACCATGAGCCCCAACACCCGCATGCAAAAACGTAACGCGTTGGGTTCCAAACTCCTCCTGTCATACCGGTTTTTATTTGAGAGCTCTTATTGCATATATGTCTTGTGAGTATTTTTAATCCCTTTATCAAATAAAGCATTTTTTCGAGACAATATTACACTATTGTGGTCCCCCCATTCTTTTCTTCCAACCATTTATGGCGAGTGACTGAACTCCCGGAGAAGTGTTTCCCTGGATGACTCTGGAGATACAACAAAACGGATGACTCTGGCGTATGGTCGACTAAGGATCCTGGTCCCGTCTTTTTCCAGCACATATGATCAGATGACATCAGATTAACCCTACTCACGGTGGAATAAACCCCCGCTTTCTATTCACCTCAGTCTGGTAAGCGTACACCCATTACTTGATCTTTGGAGTTTTTCGGTGCCTTACCTGTAGGCATGATGGGATTCGTGTGAAATACCTATTGGACTCATATTTTCATCCCCATGCAAACCTCATATCATATGAACTAATTTTTTAAGCTCGCACAAACTGTTTACACCCTATTTATACACCTAATTGTCTTTTTATTTGCTCAGTCATATTTATTGTGGGCGCTGCAATATAGTTTTATTGTTATTTATGTGCACAATTTGATCAGTTGTTTTTTTGCTGGCTGCCCCCATTATATAATTCAGTTCTTATCACTACATATTTTTTATCCTTTATTATTCACTTATCTTCAGATTTTTATGTGCGCGGGCTTTTCTCCATTGTTTTAAAAACGTAAGAAGGACCACCGTTGTGACAACAGAGTTCGCACCGCTGCTTGCAGCATCAGCAACTTGGCTGGAGGCAGGAATACCTTCGCCTGCTCTGTGTCCAATATCAGGCCCAGATACTCTAGGCGACAGGACGCGGTCAGTGTCGACTTCTGTAGGTTGATCAATCAACCGAAGTCCCGTAGGGAGGTCAGGGTGATAGCACCATTGTCCTCCAGAGCCGGAGCCGACTCCGCTCGCAGGAGTAGATCATCTAAGTATGCTACCACAGCAATGCCTTTCTGTCTCAGCAGAGCCAGCAGCTTGGTGAAGACCCGTGGAGCAGAGGCCAGACCGAAGGGAAGAGCCACAAATTGGTAGTGGAGATCCCCCAGCGCAAAGCGCAGGAAGCGCTGACGCCGGACACAAATGGGAACGTGAAGATAAGCGTCCCTGATGTCCAGGGATGCCAGAAAATCCCCCTGGTGTAGGGCGGCCACGACCGAATGGACTGACTCCATTCTGAATTTTCGTGCCTTCACAAAGTGATTGAGCGCTTTTAGGTCCAGAACCGGTCTGACCCCATCCTTCTTTGGCACCAGAAAGAGGTTTGAGTAGAACCCGCGGAACCGTTCCACAGGAGCGACCGGCACAATCACCCCCTGTTCGGACAGGGTCTGAACAGCCTTTAGGAGAGCTTGCTGAGGCCCCGGAGGGAGTCCCAGATTTGAGGGGGAAGAACCTTGTCCGGGGGCAGAGTACGGAACTCTATCTTGTACCCGGAGGACACCACCTCTCGCACCCATAGGTCAGAGATGCGGGCAATCCACCTGTCCCCGAACCCCAGAAGCCGGCCCCCCACCCGAGAGTCGGGCGGGGGCAACCCATCATGCGGAGGAGGGCTTCTCCTCTGTCTTTTCAGACTTGCGCTGCCAGGGGCGCTTGCCGATCCCTGTGGCAGTCTTTCCGGGCCGGGAGCCCTTACCCGCTGAACTGGGAGCACGAAAAAACTGCTTCTGGCTGGAGAACGAAGGATCCTGTTTCCCGCGTTGTTCCCGCCGCTTGGGTTCCAGAAGAAAGGTATTCTCCCCCCCCTGTGAAATCCTTAATGATTTCATCCAGGGGCGCCCCAAAAAGCCGACTGCCCTGGAAAGGCAGGTCTGTGAGGCCCTTCTTAGACGCATGGTCACCCGACCAGCACCGCAGCCACAGCAACCGTCTAATAATGACCGAAAAATGGACATCTTTGACAGCATAGGGACTAAGTCCAGGGCTGCGTCAAAAAGGTATCTAAGACCTTGTACCAGCTGTTCCGCCAGCTGCACCGACTCTGGGGAGACCCCAAAGCCCCCCCAGATCTTTGTGCAACACCGTTGCCCACGCTGTGAGCAACTGCGCCACCATGGCTGATGCCAGGGCCGGCCTCATGGCTACCCCCGCCACCAAGAACAACGCCTTGGACACCGCCTCCGTCCCTCTGTCAGCCGGGTCCTTAAAGGATGGCGACCCTTCCATGGGAATAGTAGTAGCCTTCTTTAGGCGAGCCACCGGCAGGTCCACCGTGGGGGGAAGCCCATTTCTTTATTAGACTGTCCTCAAAGGGATAGCGCACAGAGAAACGTTTAGGCAGGGTGAAGGAATTCTGCAGACACTGCCATTCCTTATAGACAAACTGGTCAAAATACTGGATATAAGGGAACACCTTAGGAGCCCGGACTGGCTTATGGGACCCAAAGGCGTAAACCATGCCTTGGGGCTCCCCAGCCTGGTCCAGCCGCAGCGAATCACGGACAACCGCAACCAGGAAGCTCACCAACGCCCTTTCGCGTGCTACTGAGGCCCCCTGGTCTTCCTTACCATCCGAGGGCCCCCGTCCGATAGTTCCATGGGGGTCCCTGTGACCACAGAGCCCCCTTCCAGCTCCGATTCCTCCCCTGAAGATGGAGGGGGGTGGACGCTTTCTTGCCACCCCGCTACCACGGATTGGTTCCATAAATTCTTCCCGAATGGAAGTCAATTTGTCTAGTGGGACCACAGGTCCCAGCGCAACCTGAGCTTCAGCGGACCCCTCCGGAGAAGAAACTGCCGGTTCAGCCGCCATTGCGCCACCCCCGGCACACCTATGAGGCCTGCAGGCCATACGCCCCCACAGTACACCCCCACAAATAGCCCCCACAGAGCGACCGGGAATACCCAGGAGGACCCACACAGCCGCCACCAACACCCCAGGGAGAAGCCAGCTATACTTGCTGCTCTGCGTTTCTTCCCTCCTGCTGCCGCTGCTGAGTAAGAGGCTGCTGCTGTCCCATGCACTGCTGATCAGGAAGAGAGAAAACGGCGCCAAACACACGTTTTTCCTATACAGGAGACCAACCAAAATGGCAGCCGAGCGGCCACAAGAGGCAAAACCAGCCGCAAAGTGGCGGTGGCTACGGCAAAATGGCGGCTGGCCGCGAGAGGCGGCCGACTCCAGGGTAATGGTGGCGATCGCAGCATGGACAGGCAGCAGATAGCGGGGGGTGCAGACGGCGGGAGGGGAGGTAGGAGAGGGGATACCCAGGCCACCTATACCCCACACCAAGGATGGAAACCGCTAACCTCCCCTCCTCCGCACCCCAGGGAGGGGGGGGACTCACCCTTCCTGACGGGCGTAGCGGGTAGTAGACTTGTGCATGGCTAAAAAATTTGTTTTTTTCGTTTTTCGGAAATTCGGAAATTAAAAAAATTTGTAATTCGGAAATTAAAAATTCGTAAATTCGCGGTAATTCGGCAATTGCGGTAATTCGGCAATCGGAGCAGACGAAAATCCGAAATTCAGAAATCCGAAAGTTGGAAAAAACGAAGAATATTTGAAATAATAACTAACTAATAACTATTAAATTATAGGTATTGGAATTTCCTTGAAAGTTTGGTTGTTAATGAACTTAAATATGAAATTTAGCACGAATAGTCATACTTTCTAGAAAATTTCAATACCTATATTTAATAGTTATTTATTATTATTTCAAATATTCTTTTTTATTTCCGAAATTCGGAAATAAGGAAGAATATTTGAAATAATAAGTTATTAATTTATAATTTTTACTTATAAATTATAATAAGCTATTATTATTTCAAATGTTTTTCCTTATTTCCGACTTTTGCAGTGTGTGACTGTATATATGCATACTGCATGTATGTGTGTGTGCATACTGGGTGTGTATATACTGTGTGTATATTGGATGTATATTGTATGTATACTGTGTGTGTTTATATACAATATAAGCACAGTATGTACACACCCAGTATGCACACACAAATACAGTATGCATATATACAGTCACACACTGCAAAGGTCAGAAATAAGGAAGAACATTTGAAAAAATAATAGCTTATTATAATTCATAATTAGTGTTGAGCGAACCAGGACTGTAAATTTCGGGTCCGTACCAAACTTTTGGGTGTCCGGGACCCGGACCCGAACCCGGACTTTTCAATAAAAGTCCGGTTTCGGGCCCGGCGTTCTGCCAATTTTACTAAAAGTTCTGAAAAGTGCTGTAAAAAAGTGCTGGAAAGTCCTAGAGGTCTGCAAAAGGAAGGAAAATTGGGGTAAGGGTCGGACAAGTGCCCTACAAAGTAATGGGGACAGGGAAATAGCTAAAAGCATTTTTAAAAAAAAAATCAAAAATGGAGGTGGATGTAGACCATCTTCAAACTGTGTCTGAAAAGTATTAACGGTAGAAGCCATATCACTGTTCTAAAATCATCTTCAAACTGTGTCAAAAAAGTATAAATAAGCCGGGAGAACCTATATCACTGTTCTACAATCATCTGGAAACTGTGTGTTAAACTTTAACTAAAAGCGGGAGAAACCATACTACTGTTCTGCAAGCATCTGGAAGCTGTGTGTTAAACTTTAACTAAAACCGGGAGAAACCATACTACTGTTCTGCAAGCATCTGGAAACTGTGTGTAACACTTTAACTAAAACAGGGCAAACCCATATCACTGTTCTAAAATCATCTAAAAACTGTGTGTGAAACTATAGCAGAGCGAACCCATATCCCTGTTCTCTCTGCTATAGTTTCACACACAGTTTTTAGATGATTTTAGAACAGGGATATGGCTTCTCCCGGTTTTAGTTAAAGTTTAACACAGTTTCCAGATGATTGTAGAACAGTAGTATGGTTTCTCCCGGTTTTAGGTTAAGTTTAACACACAGTTTCCAGATGATTGTAAAACAGTGATATGGGTTCTCCCGGCTTATTTCTACTTTTCAGACACAGTTTGAAGATGGTCCACATCCACCTCCATTTTTGATTTTTTTTTTAACCACTTGACAAATGGGCACTTAAACCCCCTTAACAACCAGACCAATTTTCAGCTTTCAGCGCTCTCACACTTTGAATGACAATTACTCAGTCATGCAACACTGTACCCATATGAAATTTGCTATTGTCTTTGCTTCTTTTTAAGTAAAAAAATGTTTTAAAAGCCAGAAAAAAATTAATATCGCGTTTTTTATTTTTTGGGTCGCTACTAATTTATGGTGGTTTTCTTTCGAGATAAACACACTTTTTTTCCTGCGTTTAAAGTATACCCATGTCACAACGTACTGACTCATTAACAGTAAGTTTCACACTCTCGCGACTTTCGACTTTTAACCAGACCAACAATTCCCCCAAATTCACGGGTAAACAGTTCACCAATTTTTTTTTTAGTTTTTACCTCCACCTACACCTGGTAGAAGTT
>BLSH010495938.1:1596625-1607944 GCA_018402905.1 Glandirana rugosa | reverse complement strand
GCCGAATTGACTCCAAGCCACTGATCAAACAAGGTTTTTCAGCAGTTCTGTTCGAAAGGAGCTTATATGACAATCAGCTTCTGACTAACAGAGAGGGCTACACACAGATCAAAATTCTTCTGGATCCTGCTGAGGGGCCCCAGTGAATATTACAAATCTGCACAGCTTTGTAAAATGACCATTCATTTTGTCTTACCTGTAGGCTGTTTGGGTCCTTTCAGAAGCCTAAAAAAACTAGCTAGCAACCCCATGTCCTGCCTTGTCGATAGGTTGTGAAAGTTGTTGTCTTTCACTGCTGCATTGCCGGGAGTGATCATCCAATGGTTTTAATGATCATTTTACAAAGCTACACAGGATTTAAACATCTGCTGGGGCCCATTGACTGCATAGGCTATTTTCTGGAAAAGGTGAACTTATCCTTTAAAACAGACTATAACCCATGAAAAGCACTTGCTCTCCCTCTTAAGCACTTTGATTTTTTTTTTTTAAACAATAATTATATTTTTTTTTTTCCTGTGCCACCCTTGCCTAGATGAGGATGACGTATGCTGTGCGACATCTGTGCATATCAGAACAAAAGAATGTCATCAGCACACCACGGATCTGCAAAATGGGTGCAAAGCTTTAATCAGCGATCACATTGTAACAGCAAAAGCAAGGTTTCGGAGCCTCGCAGGACTACTTCATCAGGAATGTGACAAAATGGAATACATTGAGCAAACTATTCCATTTTGCCACATGCTTGATGAAGGGGTCATGCGAGGCTCCGAAAGTTGCTTCTGCTGTTAAAATGTGATCGCTGATTAAAGCTTTGCACCCATTTTGCAGATTCGTGGTGTGCTGGTGACATTCTTTCATTCTGATTGTCTTTGGTTCCAGCCGATAGTCGCTGCAGCACCCGTCGTCCTACACAGACATTTCTGCAGAAACGTGCGTTGGGAATAATATTCTGGAATCTGTGCATATCTCTCGCGTGAACAGACACGCCGCAAGTCTATAGGATCTGGCAGAAACCCATGGTGTGTTTGCGCATGTGCAGACATGCTGCAAGTCTTCGGTCCCGTAGACAGGCAGAAACAAGACAGCGTGTCTGCACATATGTGAGGGTTTAGCCTGATTTTATGCATGCATAGACATACCTCGGATCTCTGCCAGGTCCTGTAGACCATCGACATGTCTGTGCATGTGTGGAATATCAATCCAAGATGGTGTAATTTGAGGGTGAGAAGAGCTGCGAGGAAGAACTTGGGGCTGGAAAAGGCCAACCCAGGACTACATGAACTAGTAAGTACATTGTATCTACTTTTTAATTGACATGCAGAAACAATGACCAAGAATAACATTTTAGCTTAGAAGGGTGGAGTTCTTTAACTACATCCAAACCGAGCCTGTTTTTTGGGTTCGGTGGTTACGAGTTAAAAACATTTTTGTTTTTTTTTTTTGCTATAAAATTGCTTGAAACCCCCAAACATTATATATATATATATATATATATATATATATAATTTTTTTTTTTCTAACACCCTAGAGAATAAAATGGTGGTCATTGCAAAACTTTATATCACACCGTATTTGCCCAGCGGTCTTCCAAGTGTGCTTTTTTTTTTTTTGTAATAAACTCAGTTTTTTAGTTAAAAAATAAGAAAACAGTAAAGTTAGGCACAATTTTTTTCCATATTGTGAAAGATAATGTTACGCCGAGTAAAATGATACTCAACATGTCATGCTTCAAAATTGTGTCTGCTCGCGGAACGGCGACAGACTTTGCAACGTAAAAATCTCCACTGGCGACATTTAAAAAAATTCTACAGATTAGCAGTTTTGAGTTACAGAGGAGGTCTAGTGCTAGAATTATTACTCTCGCTCTAATGATCGCAGCGATACCTCACGTGTGGTTTGAACACCGTTTACATATGTGGGCAGGACTTGCGTTCGCTTCTGCATGCGAGCTCGGCAGGACGGACCGCTTTACAATTTTTTTTATTTTTTTTTAATTATTTATTTTGCTTTTTATTTTTACACTGTTCTTTTTTTTTTAAAAAAAATGATCACTTTTGTCCTATTACAAGAAATGTAAACATTCCTTGTAATAGAAAAAAGCATGACAGGACCTCTTAAATATGAAATCTAGGGGTCAAAAAGACCTCAGATCTCATATTTACAGTAAAATGAAAAAAAAAAATTTGAAAAAAATGACAGCCCACAAAAAAAAAAGGGGCCCTTTAAGACCATTGGGCGGAACTGACTTCTGACATAATTTCCGCCCTACCGTACTATGGAGCCGTTTGAGCGGCTTCAGCCGCTCAGTCGGCTCACGGACACTGGGGGGGACAGATCCGATCATCTGCGCCGCTGCCGGCGGGTCCGGTAAGCGGCGGAGATGACGGGAAAGCGGCGGGAGGGGGGGCACCTCTCCCGCTGCTGATAAAAGTGATCTTGCTGTAAATCCGCCACTAAGACCACTTTTATCTAATGGGGAATCGCCAGAAGAAAAACAACGGTATCTGAATGGTGCCTGCAGCTGCAGGCACCATTCAGATATCGCCACCCAAACCCAAGGACGTCATAGGACGTCCGGCGGTACGGAAGTGGTTAAATTTGTATACCTACAAATAAGCTTCAGTGAGCGGGTGGGAAGCAACTGTTGCCAGGCTTAGCCCGGTGTTAGTGCGCTCCATGGTCTTGCCCTAATAGAATAGGCTTCATTATTAGGGGGTTTACACTTGGGTCTAACACTTCAGCTTGAATATTGGGGGTTATATGTAATTTGAATAAATGTTCTATTCACATTTTCTATTGCTCTCCACCTCCTCCTAATCTCTACATTTTATTTATTTTTTTTGGTTCTGTGACGATCTGTCTTTCTGTTAGAGGGTGGCTAAGTTTGTTCTCTATAGTCCCACTGTAATAAGGAGAGTAACTGCTTTAGCTCCTCATCGTCTTGGTGAGCTACCATAGGAAGCCACTTCTTTAATGGCACACATGCGGGCTCACTCCCAAGCCAGGCTATGTGCGTTTGACACACACAAGCACGGCTTGGCCTCTCCTCATAGCATTTGAGTGACAGCAGCGGGTGCCAATGACTCCCGCTGCTCTCACTGAATCCTGTGAGTGGGGAGAGAGAACCAGCGCTGCTGCAGATGGGCACAGCAATGGATCGATGCAGGACTGACTTTAGAACCATCTACCTGCACACACTGTTGGACATTAGGTGATATTCACCTCTCTCATTGCTGCCTCTAACTACTACAGTGGTGGCAGCACCATCATGTAACTTTTGCTGCGGGTTTTTTTTTTGGCAACTGTTGATATCCCCCTGATCACATTTACACATCTGGGAATGCATCATCATGTGCCAAAAGTAACAAACATACCATAACCTTTTTAAAAGCCCTCCAACCCCACATACATGCAAGTGCGCATTTCAGATGTGCACGTGAGCAAAAACTATAATTGTGCCAGGTATCTTGGATATTACTGCGCATGCCAGAGTAAGAGCAGTAATTCTATGGTCATTATTCACTGTTACATCAATGCGGGTAGCTGTAAAGGCTTTTAAAGCATTGCCTATGAACACTTTTGAACACCAGAGTTTTTTTACTATTTCACGAGTACACACAATTTTGATGATTGATATATTTGGTATTTATTTACTCAACGCAGCCTCATCTTTTATGTTTAAAAGAATGGCTATTGTGTTTGTGAGGATTGAAAATAATTTGTGTTTTTTTGAGAAAATTAGAGATTTGATAAACAGTAGTTGCAATTATTATGTGACATAAAGAAAACAAACTGCCACCATTTTATTCTCCAGGGCCTCTGCTTTCAGAAAAACTATAGCTTTGACAGCGAAAGGGTTTAACCTTTGTATTGGTATGGACCTGCAGTATTCTGGATCTCTATATTCGACTTAACGCCCTCAACATTATGAGGGCTGACAATTGCAGTCTATGCTGTGCAAATAAATATGCCTAATCATATGTTTTTTTTTTTTTTAAAGCTGCTTTTTGGGGTTCATGAATTTTGCCATACAAAAACAGTGATCTTTTTATTAGTGGTATCAATGACAGTATATTTGAGTGATTTCTGTATATCATGATATTCATGAGAGTGTAGAGCAAACATTTATTTTGCCCGTAGGGGAAGCTTTGAAACAGCTTTGGTTTACCTTTCCTGCACTTCCTTATCACCCTGATTCCATGCTTCAGCCTAGTGCAATGCCCAGAACTTCATGATATAAGTAAACACTTTCCCCCATATTCAGTGCTTAAGAGGTCAGTCACAGGCTGGGTGCATACCAGCATATGATTTTCTTTTCCAAAAGCCTTACTTGCAAGTTGATAACCTCACTGAGTTAAATATTTTCTAGCTAAATGACCCTTGCTGTACCATGACCTGGATAAATAAAAACCTCCCTAGACCTCTAACATTAGTGCTTATCTTTTTTTCTCTGTTCTCAGAACGATGAAGCCTTTCCAGAGTTCAACTCATTCCTGTTCTGGAGGACTCCTTTGCCTGACATAGACTTTTCTGAAATATCTGATGAACGTTGTAGTGCAGCTACCAATGAAACTCAAGAAATGGACAATTGACTGGAGCCCTTGGCTTTTCTCATTTTTAATTTCTTTTTTTCTTTTACTTTCTTTCTATTTTTACTACTTTACATTGCCTTGGGAATGCGTGGTCGTAATGGGCATTTTTGTGTAAATTTTTCACTTCTGTCAGTATATGGAAGATCATAAATCTAAAATTACACAGGCCAAGTTAACCGAATTTGTGCCCTGCTTATTTTTGTTGTGTACTACTACTATTACTGCTAGTATTTTTGCAGGAAATAACCTTTGAGTGTTGGTATTGTATACAAAATACTTTGCTAGATACTATTTAAAATGATGCATTTGCTTTGCCCAGTTCCCAATTAAAATGTGAGCTGTGCAGGTGAAAAATGTGATTCATCTGTATTTATGCTTTTAAGATTCTTGGCCACACTCAGAATTCATCAATCTGCAATAGAACATCAGGCATGCAAAAATTATGTTTGGCGATATTGAGTGTCCTCCTTAACGTGCCTTAAAAAGCTTAAGGTGGCATTAAAGTGTTGATTTTTTTTTTCTTTTTATAACTGGTTATACTTACCTGCTCTGTGCAGTGGTTTTGCACAGAGCAACTCAAAACCTTTTCTTTTCGGGTTCCCTGCTGGCACTCCTGGCTCCTCCCTCGAGCAGTGCCCCCAGAGAAAGCTGCTTGCCCTGGGGGCACCGCTGCGTGCTCGCTCCCAAGCCAATGCTCTATGTGCCCATAAGACACACAGAGCTGCGGATTGGCCCCTTGTCCTCTACTCTATCGCGAACATCGCTGGATCATAGGGAGCTCAGGTAAGGGGGGGGGACGACACTGCATACAGAGGGTTAGAATGCGTGAAGGGTAAAAAAACCTTCAGCCTTTATTACAACTTTAAAGTGGTTCTAAAATCTGTTTTACATTAATTCATTCTATGTATTAGGATAAAAAAAATGCTCCAATACTAATTTCCCCCTCTCCCTGTCCCTTAACACTTACCTGAGTTCTCTCATTCTAGCACTGTGCCCGGCTGCAGCCCTGTTCTCCTCTTTCTCTTCTCACAGGACACAAATGCAGCAGCGGGAGCCATAGGATCCTGTTGCTGTCAGTCTAATCCTGGGAGGAGGGAGTGGGGGACATGGTGGAGCTCCACTGTGTGTGTGTTTATGGGAGCACACACTCCGGCTCTGGAACGTGCCACTTGTGTACCCCATTGGGGGTACACGCTGGAGATGAGGAGTGGGGAGCGCCGTCAGGGGATTCCAGAAGAAGAGGCACGGGGACCACTCTGTGCAATACCATTGCACCGAGCAGATAGGCAAAATATATATTTTTAATTAAAAAAAAATGCCTTCAATATTATTATGCAGGATTTATATAGCGACTACAGTTTGTGCAGAGATTTACAACATGAGGGCGGGCAGTACAGTTGCAATACAATTCAATACAAGAGGAATCAGAGGGCCCTAATATCACTTTAAAAGTGGATGTAAACCCGATTCATGAAATTTGAGCTGGGCACATAGATCTGCAGTGTTTTGTTATCTCTCTCCAAAGCACTGTGTCCTGTAGCTGTCTCTTTGGGGGTTCTTCTGTTAGCAGCCTGATAAGTTTTCCGTCACATATGATAAAAGCAGCTGGAGTTTCGTGTTGGGGAGGATGCTAAAAAAAGATTAGCACAGTTCTGAACAATACAACGAAGCTGAGAGTCTCTACCTATGTGGAGAGGGGGTGTGTTCCTTTCCTCCAGTCAGCTGTCTTGGCTGAGTGCCCAGGCTTCACTGCAGTCTTAACCAGGAAGAGAAAATCTGCTAACACGAGGAACACTTCCTAAAGGATATATACAATTAAAGACAGAAGATATACAGTATCTCACAAAATTGAGTACACCCCTCACTTTTTTATAAATATTTTATTATATCTTTTCATGTGACAACACTGAAGAAATGACACTTTGCTACAATGTAAAGTAGTGAGTGCACCACTTTTATAACAATGTAAATTTGCTGTCCCCTCAAAATAACTCAACTCAACATACAGCTGTTAATGTCTAAACCGCTGGCAACAAAAGTGAGTACATCTCTAAGTGAAAATGTCCAGATTGGGGCCAAAGTGTCAGTATGTTGTGTGGCCACAATTATTTTCCAGCACTGCCTTAACCCTCTTGGGCATGGAGTTCACCAGAGCATCACAGATTGCCACTGGAGTCCTCTTTCACTCCTTATGTTAGAGACCTTGTGCTCCTCCACCTTCCGTTTGAGTATCACCCACAGATGCTCAATAGGGTTTAGGTCTGGAGACATGCTTGGGCAGTCCATCACCTTTACCCTCAGCTTCTTTAGCAAGGCTTTGGTCATCTTGGAGGTGTGTTTGGGGTCATTATGTTAGAATACTGCCCTGCGGCCCAGTCTCCGAAGGGAGGGGATCATGCTCTGCTTCAGTATGTCACAGTACATGTTAGCATTCATGGTTCCCTCAATGAACTGTAGCCCCCCAGTGTCGGCAGCACTCATGCAGCCCTAGACCATGGCACTCCTACCACCATGCTTGACTGTAGGCAAGACACACTTGTCTTTGTACTCCTTACCTGGTTGCCGCCACACACTCCTGACACCATCTGAACCAAATAAGTTTATTTTTCATCTAGCCTTCCAGGACAGCAAGACCTGAGAGATGATAGGCTCCTCTCTACAGGAAGCACAATCAGTACACAGCTGTTTAAAAGGCCCCAGCTTATCCTTGCTCCTATGTATTGATTGTGTTTCTCCCACAGCGACACTTTTTTTTTTTTTCCCTCTGACCAGAGTTGGATGATCCCCCTGTGAGCCAGGCTTAGTAATTCTGCTAAGGGCCGCACTAACCTGCCACCTTAGAGCTTCTCACAGGTCACCAACACAGCATTGTGCAGGCCGTCTGGGCGTAACTGATGATGCCCCCGCCATTGCACACTGCTCAAGCAGCTTGGGTCTCCTCCTGTCTTCCCCCTGTGCAGCAGGCACCATTTTGATGTAGTCCGAACGGTGTGAAACACCATGGGGGAGGACCTTGCGCGCTCGAAGTCTCGCTCTGACACAGGAACTTCCTGTCTAGGGCAGGAAGAGGGGAGAGCGCGACCCAGGAAGAGGGTTTAAAGCTCGGAGGAGACGCCGGACCCCGCATGGCTGCAGAGCCTGAGGGGTCCTGTCTGCACCAGGACTCAACAAAGCTGCAAGGAGCCAGAAGTCTGCAAAGACCCACCTCATGGAGGAGAATGGAAAGGCAGCACAGGTGGCTGCAGGCAAGAGCAAGCCGGGGCCGGGTAAGTGCCTTTTCCCTATTTTGGGGGATGACATCAGGCTAGCCTTAGTTGTCCCTGGTATACTTCCATGCTCTCACCTCGGGTGGGGCGGGGGGCTGCAGCCATGTTAGAGGGGGCAGGAAGAGTGACTTTGCTTGTTTCCCATTCTCATGCAGATTCCCTAAGCGGTGCTCAGGAGGTCTCTGACAAACCACCTTCTACATCCGCTAGCACTAGTCTAGTTGTGGGAAGTCTCACACCAAGCCATTTTGTTATCGGTGTATTAACAAACTGGCTGGGAAGGAGGCTTCAGGATTGATGAAATATTTCCTAAAAAATGTTCAAGAAATGTTGGCCACTATTCAATCTTTCTGTACCTCTGCAGCTACACCCCAGCTTTTAGACTCAGAGAAGCTCACTCCTAGAGAGGCCCCCTCCTCTAAGGAGAGCCTACACCTAACCTGGGCTAAGCGTTCTCTTTCCACTCTCTCGGGGACTTCCCCCAGCTCAGATCAGGGAAGAGGAGGAAGTGGCGGAAACTGAAAGCCAGGCAAAATCTGAGCCTAGTTCAGAGGAGGAGGGGGGTCCAGGGCTGGACAGTGATGTAGAAGACATCAAGTTAACCAGGCATCTCTTTGGCCTGGAGTACTTGGAAGGACTTCTTCAGGCTTTCTATACCTCTGAAGAGATTCCTGAACCAGTTAAGGAAGCCTCTGCACAAGATATGATGTACAGATGGTTGATTAAAAACTAGTCTAAGGTATTTCCCTTACACCAGCCCTTGAAGGACCTATGCTTCAGGAATGGGAGTTTCCTGAAAGGAGTCTGATTAGACCTAAATCTTGGAAAAGAAGGTTCCTCTTCAAAGAGGAGGAAACTGAAAAATTCCTTAAGGTTCCTAAGTTGGACGCCGCCCTTAACCAGGTGACAAAAAGGTTTGATCTCTCCTTTGAGGACACAGGGAACATCGAGGATACAATGAATTGTAGATCTGAATCCCTGCTGAAAAAAGCGTGGAATGCTAACTCAGCGGCAATGGGCCCTGCATTAGCAGCAACCTGTGTCACCAGAAATGCGGACTGCTGGATAGAGAGACTTAGTAAACACCTCTCACAAGGTAATACGTCTCAAGAAATCCTAGATTCACTTTCACTGATAGGGAGAGCTATAGCTTTCTGACGGATGCAGCTGTGGACTTTGTTAAAGCCACAGCCAAAACAGGTGCCCTGATTAATTTGGCGAGGAGGGCCATATGGGTTAATGCCTGGGAGGACGATCTCACTTCAAAGGCCAAACTCTGTGGTCTGCCCTTTGAAGGGTCTTTGTTGTTTGGCCCAGGTCTAGACAAGGTTTTGGCCAGGTCCTCAGAGAAGGGGAAGAAATTTCCTGTCAAACCCAAAAGGGAAAAGTACAGAAAATGTTTTCGAGGCCCCTCGGGACAAAGCCAACAAAGGTCTAAAAAATAACCCAACAAAAGATGGTAGAGGTAGGCAAAAAGGCAATTTGCTCTTTCCCTCTCCAGGCCAAAACACCAAAGACACCAAGTGACGCCAGAATCAAAGTAGGGGGGGCAGGCTGTCTCGTTTTGTCTCCCAGTAGGAGAAAATTTCAGACAGCCCTTTATCAATCCGATCAGAGAAGGCTACCGTCTAGCGTTCTCATCAGAGCCCCCATTTATGGTCACTTTGACACATCCTCCCAAGGATGCATTAAAAAAGAAAGTCCTACTAGGGATTCAGGAACTGGTGGAACAACAAGTAGTAATTGCGGTACCAAAGGATCAGCGTTGCCAAGGCTTCTACTCCCACATTTTTGTGCTACCCAAGAACCGTCTGATCATAAATCTCTGAAATTTAAATTCCTAGAATACAAGAGGCTCTTCATGGAGAGGATTTACTCGGTGCCTAAAAAAACTCTTAAAGGATGTTTTTATGACTACCCTGGATCTCAGGGACACCTATTTGCATGTCCCGATCTTTCCGGAACATCAGGTGTTCCTGAGATTTGCGTTAGCAACCCAGGAAGGGGTGCTCCATTGGCAATTCAGGGCACTTCCCTTTGGGCTAGCGGCCAGCCCAAGGATCTTCACAAAGATTCTTGCAGAGGCAGTGGCATATCTCCATCTCCAGGGGATAGCATTAATCCTGTACCTGAAAGACTTGCTCATCTTCGGGCTGTTAAGGGCACAGGTGGAAGCAGACACCCAAAGGGCGATCTCTGTTCTGAAAAAAATGGGCTGGCTAACATAGAAAAATCCTCCCTGGAACCAGCTCAGATCCAAAACTACCTAGGCTACCGAGTAGACTTTTGGGCTCAAAAGCTCTTCCCAAGGGAAAAGGTGGAAAAAATTGTGACAGCCATCGCAAGGCTGACAGGAGCCCCCATGTGTTCCAGGAGGGAGATCCTCCGGGTCCTGGGACTCATGTCAGCCAGCATTCCAGCAGTTGTTTGGGCACAACTGCACTCGAGACCTGCAATTTTTCACCTTTCCTCTTGGAACAAAAGGAACGCATCCTTAGACGAGAGTCTAAGCATTACCCCTCAGGTAAAGTCCTCCCTGAAGTGGTGGTCAGTCCCAAGCAATCTGGAAAAAGGCAGACCCTGGAGTCAGTTGGATCCGATAAAAATCACCACCGATGCAAATGCCAGGGGATGGGGAGCCCACTTAGGAAAAACCAAGGTCTCAGGGTATCTGGAACAGGGCAGTAGCCAGGTCCTCTTCCAAACTCAGAGAGCTCGGGCCAGTGCGCGAAGCCTTAAAAAGCTATGAAAACTTGGTTGCAAGCAAAAAGTCCAGATTTGCTTAGACAATGCTACGACTAGCCTAATAAACAACGAGATCCACAGGCAGGAGCCCTATTCACACAAGAACCTCAAACCTGCGCCAAAGTTTAAGGATGCCTCTCAGCTTCTACATAGTGGGACAACTGAATAACTGCTACTATAAATAAAAAATGTGCATTAACAATATACAGTATCTCACAAAAGTGAGTACACCCCTCACATTTTTGTAAATATGGGGAGCAGGCGTGTTAAATGCGGTGTTATCGCACTGACTCTCCCATACTGGTCACTGGAAGTTCCTCGTGGCAAAGAACTCTGAGGATCTGAAAAAAGGAATTGCTGCTCTATATAAAGATGGCCTAGGCTATACAAAGATTGCAAAGACACTGAGACTGAGTTGCAGCATGGTGCCCAAGACCATACAATGGTTTAACAGGACAGGTTCCACTCAGAACAGGCCTTGCCATGGTCCACTAAAGAAGTTGATTGCAGATGCTCAGCATCATATCAGATGGTGTCAAGCGTGTGTGGCGACAACCAGGTGAGGAGTACAAAGACAAATGTGCCTTGCTTACAGTCAAGCACGCCCTCTCAGTCACGCTATTGTGGCGTAAATTGTGCGGACGAGGGGTATAAATGTTTTTACACTCCCCACATGAGTGAAAACACTCTATGACATATAACAATTACGTGTAAAA
>BLSH010495938.1:1569787-1584677 GCA_018402905.1 Glandirana rugosa | reverse complement strand
CAGAGCCTCCAAAACCGTGATAGGTACTGAGGAGTAAAATCACCATTTTATGCCATTAGAAAGCCTGAAGGTGGTGATTGTTTTTTGGGGTTCTGTACGCGGATAGGCTCTCAAAAAGACTCACATATGTGGTATCCCCATACTCAGGAGAAGCAGCAAAATGTATTTTGGGGTGTAATTCCACATATACCTGTGGCATGTGTGAGCAATATATCATTTCAGTGACAACTTTGTGTAAAAAAAAAATAAAAATAAATAAAAATTGTAATTTCCCCGAAACTAGTGGCAAAATATAAAATATTCCATGGACTCAACATGCCTCTCAGCAGATAGCTTGGGGTGTCTACTTTCCAAAATGGGGTCATTTGGGTTTTTTTTGCTATCTGGGCATTTCATGGACTCCAAAACCGGGATAGGTAGTGAGGAGTGAAGGCATACATTTTCGCCCTTATAATTCCCGAAGGTGGTGATTGGTTTTCGGGGTCCCGTACGTGGATAGGCTCACAAAAAGTCTCACACATGGGGTATCCCCGTACTCAGGAGAAGAAGCATAATGTATTTTGGGGTGTAATTCCACACATACCCATGGCATGTGTGAGCAATATATCATTTCAGTGACAATTGTGTGTCATTTTTTTTTTTTTTTTGCAATTTTTCAATCACTTATGACAAACAAATAAAATATTCCATGGACTCAACATGCCTCTCAGAAAATAGCTTGGGTGTCTACTTTCCAAAATGGGGTCATTTAGGGGGGGGGGGTTGAACTGTCCTGGCATTTTATGCCCAACATCACCCACTCCTCTAACCACTTGAACCACCAAGTCTTTTCTGACACTTTTTGTTTGCGTAAAAAAATACTTTTTTTTGCTAGAAAATTACTTTGGACCCCCAAACATCATATATATATTTTTAAAGCAGAGCCCCTACACATTAAAATAGTGGGTGTTACAATTTTTTTTTCACAAAGTATTTTCGCAGCGATTTTTCAAACGCAATTTTTGGGGAAAAAAACACTTTTTTGAATTTTAATGCACAAAAACATACCATTTTGCCCAAATTATAAAATATAAAATTTGATCTCATGCCGAGTGCATAGACACCAAACGTGACATGCTTTAAAAATGACGCACACCTGCAAAGCGGCGACAAACTATATACATTTTTAAAAGCCTGTACAGATTACCACTTTAGATCTGCAGAGGAGGTCTACTGCTAGAATTACTGCCCATGATCTGACGTTTGCAGTGATACCTCACATGCATAGTGAAATTGTTGTTTACATACAACATGAAACTGACACTTGCGTCCACCTTTGCTTGCGTGCACGGGGGGGGTCAGGGGTGCATTTTTTTTTAAATATTCAGTTTGCTTTTTATTTTATTCTTACACTCCCTTTCATCTTTTTTTTTTTTATCATTTTTATTTTTATCACAGGGATTTTAAATATCACCTATGATAAAAATAGGTATTGTCGCATATTTTTTTATTTTTTTAAAATTTGAACTCTACTAGACTCTTGATCTTTCTCCAGCCCTTAAAGCATCTGACCACACCAAAATCGGTGTGATAAGATGCTTCCCCAATTTCCCAATGGAGCTGTTTATATCTGGCGAAACCGAAATCACAAAATGCTCGTAGCCTCCGCTTTCTTAGGCCATAGAGGTGATTGGAGCCATTCTAATCTTCGATCAGCTCTATGGTCAGCTGGTGGAACTACCAGCTGCATTCTTGCGTTCACCGGTGGGACAGGAGAGCCTGAAGAGACCAGCACCATACTAGTATATCACTGGTCCTTGTTGGGCATATATTGTAATGTTCTTTTTTTCATGCAGCCTGTGGGTTAAATGAAAAAAAAAGAATCAATCGCTGGATATGCCCACCATTAGAAAACCTCCCTTCATCCACCCACTTCTAATGGTGGGCATAGCCCCTTTTTAAAAAAATACACCAGAGCATAGGGACAATTCGCCCCAATTTCCACCCACTGCCCCTATGCTCCGGTATATTTGCTCTGTTTTAACTGTGGTGGTGAAATCACATCCAACAGCGCTGGAGTCGCTGCTTTATGAATGGTGGGAGCAAGTGCTGCAGCTGAATGGCATACCTGAAAAGGAATAAACAATTAATAAAACACAGTAACATAAAAAAAATACATACCTGCTAAAAAGAAAAAAAATTAAAACACATTAACAATAAAACATTACAGGTAAGCATTTACAAAAAAAAAATTACATACCTGCAAAGAAAACATGATAAAAACAGTAACAAACAGGTATGCATAAAACTATTAAGAGAGAGAACAATAGAGAGAAAACAAGAGAGAGAGAAAAAAAGAAACGTACAACTGTTTTTGGTTTTTTTATTTTATATTTTTTTTGTTTTTTAACATTTTTTATTTTTTTGTTGTTTTAAAATGGGTTTTTTTTTTGGTACGTCTTTTTTTTTTTGTAACTAAAAACTAACTGGTTCCAGGTTTGGTTCTCTTAAAATGCACTGCATCTTTGGAGACCCTATATAAGTGTGCTTATCACTGTGTCTGCTGTACCCTACGCTAATAATTCACTAATGTGTGGTAGCGTTCAAAACAGTCATCGATGCAGAGACCAGGCTGGTCAGGACAGGTGGGGCAATAAATGCACGTGTCACGCCTGTATCCGCACCGTCTGCAGATATGACATCTCTTTTGGGGTGCTCTGTGGCCTGGGGTACCACGGAGGACTCGTGGAAAGTGCCTCCCATGCAGCCGGCTAACTGCATTCACATTGTGAAGTGGGCGTGCAGCACCATCTGGAAACAAAAGGGCTGTGACGATCTCCTCCATGAATTTGAGGAAGGATCCCATCCGTCCTGATGCTCTGTATAAGACATGAGCATTCAGCAAAGCCAATTGAAAAAAGTATATAGACACTTTTTTGTACCAGCGTCTATCTTTACGGGTAATTAGGTACGGCGCCAGTAACTGGTCATTGAGGTCCACCCCTCCCATATTTAGGTTATAATCATGGACACAGAGGGGTTTCTCCACAACAACAGTCGCCGTAGAAATTTGGACGGTCGTATCTGCATGAAGGGAAGTCAGAAAGAAAACATCCTGATTGTCCCTCCACTTCATCGCGAGCAAATTATTACACTTCAAGCAGGCTCTCTCCCCGGTCTAAGACGGGAATCTACAAGCCGTTGGGGGAAGCCCCGGCGATTAGGTCGCACAGTGCCACATGTGCCAATTTGATGATCAAACAAGTGACTAAAAGTGGCACGCTCATGTAATAATTGTCCACATACAAGTGGTACCCCTTTCCAAATAAGGGTGACACCAAGCTCCACACAATCTTGCCAGCGCTTCCTATGTAGTCTGGGCATCCTTCCGGCTCTATGTGACTATCTTTGCCCTCATAAACCATGAAACTATATGTATAGCCTGTGGCCCTGTCACAGAGCTTATACATCTTGACCCCGTATCTGGCACGCTTGCTGGGGACATACCGTTTGAAAGCAAGATGGCCAGAAAATTTAATCAGGGACTCGTCCACGCACATAACTTGGTTGGGAATAAAAAGTGTGACGAACTTGGTGATAAAGTTAGGAGGGGCCGAATTTTGTAGAGCCACCCCGTGGACGACTGAGTTCATTGTCACTGAAGTGCATGAACCGCAAAATCTGCTCGTATCGGTGAATTGGGTTTTTAGTTATGCCCATGAGGAAGGAAAGGCCCAGAAAGGTCTTAAATTCTGGAACCGTGACTGGTTTGCAGTCTCTGGCAAGTGTCAAATGGGGATTAGTAGCGATGAATGGACCAGCATATAAATTGCTTTGGTCCACTATAGATCTATAGAGATCTTCCGTGAAACACAGCGCATAAAAATCGATGGCCGTAAAATCAGCTGTATTCACTGTGATTCCGGGTTGGCCAGTGAATGGGGGAAGTATGGGCGCTGAATCAGTGGGGGGTTGCCAATCAGGGTTAGCAAATTCAGCGGGAAGGGCACTATGGGTTCTGCAGGCCTGCGTTCGTCTTCTTTGTGGCTGCGGGACACTACTCGTGCTAGCCACACCAGCTTGAACTGCACTTATGGGACTCGCCACCTCACCATGTGATACTGCAGTGCTGGTTCGTCTACGACCAGGGGGTACTAGGCCGCTGGTGCTTGCCCATTCACCAGAATGAGTAGCAGCGCTAGTACTGGCTCTCTGCTCCATACGAGAGCCCTGAGGTTCATGCACCTCAGCGACGGCAGAACAGGATCTGGTACGCCTAACCCTAGCAGGGACCACAACTCCATCATCAGAGATATCTGACAGGGTGCCGCTGCTCTCTACCGGTTCATATGCTGAGCCTGATTCTGACAGTGGAGCTTCCCCATCGCTCTCATCTGTCATACTCAGCATAGTGTAGGCCTCTTCGCTAGTGTATGTGCATCCGGACATTCTGGACTTTCTAAATTTGATACGTACACTAGCGTGACTACCAGGCACAAAAGCACACCTGGTTGTCAGAGCCTGTTTCAAATGCTACCAAATGCGCTGTCAGATTTCGCAGGGATCATGCGTGATCTCTGCGAACGCTGCAGATATGTGTTCTGTGTTTGGTAAGTGTCAGTGATCTATTGATCCTGCACTTGGGTGGTCTGGGCTGGGCGTAGGGGCTAAACGCAGGTGCTAGCAGGTATCTGGGCTGGTCCCGCTAACGCTGCGTTTTTTAGAACACTAATCTAGTGGGGATGCTAATATATATCTGATCAGATCATGGATATTGATCTGATCAGATACTACAATAGTATCTAACACCTATATAATGTGTGTATATGTGTGTCAGAGTACCTAACTAACTGGCCCTGCCTGTTGTTTACGCTGACCCTAACACACACTGAAACCTAACTGGGGTCACCGCTGGGCGATCGGGGGTTAAAATCTATAAAAGGTATATAAAATAATTTATGGTGGGTAATCTGATGGGGAAAAAACTATCTAGCTAGCTAGCAACAACCATGACACTTATCCAGGTGACATCACACCTGATCACAGGTGACATGGGGCAATGAAGGGGTAAAAACTTTATTGGGGGGGCAAAGGGGGTATTTACATCTACCTAGGCCTACTACTACCTACCCTAACACTGATTTAGTGCCACAAGGGTCACAAGTACAGCGATCAATAAAAATCAGATGACTGCACTATATGGCACTGTGACAGGGGGTGACAGCACTGAAGGGGTTAACTGGGGGGGCGATGAGGGGGAGATCAAAGGGTTAAAAGTGTGCCTAACTGTCCTGGTGTCAGTGTAGTGTTGTGCAACTCACTTTTAGACGCTCTCTCTTCCTCGCTGAAACCGAAAAGGGCTTCAGGGAGGAAGATGAGCTCACTTCCTCTGCCTCTGTTTACATTACAGAGGCAGAGGTGCAAAGTAATTGGCCAGGACCGTTCAGAAGGGCCAAACCAAATATCATTCACCTGACCGTGTAAAGTGATCGGTCCTCTAACCAATCGCACAGTAGTCATATGACGATTTGCGATAATGAACCACCTTGCCGCTGTCACACTGCGGCAAGTGGTTAACCTACAGGTAAGACTATAATAAGGCTTACTTGTAGGTGCTCTGCATATCTCCTAAACCTGCACGGTTCAGGAGATATACAGTGTACTAGCTGTGCCAACGTCATTTCGGCACATGCGCAGTGAAGAAACGGCCTCGGTGCCGTTTCTGCACTGTGATCGTGCCGTGACTGGAGGCTGCCGCACGCAGTCACAGAGCCAGAGATCGTGGCCCCTGGAAGGAAGAGGGGAAGAAGATGGACGCTGCCAGCACAGGGGACAGTGCTGGACGTCGCAGGCTTCGTTTGCAGGTAAGAGGCACATAATGGGCTACTATGCGATGCATAGTAGCCCATTATGCATCTACTTTGCAGGGGAATGTACAGGAAGTAAACCCAATCTGGGTTTACTTCCTCTTTAAGGTCCAAAAAATGCACCTTGGTAGAGCTAGCCTCAAACGACAGAAGAATACCCCTGCCATTGGAGTTAAGCTCCTCAACAAATTTGGTCAAGCTATCCATGTCGCCATTCCATAGGAGGAGGACGCCATCTATATATCTTGCTCACAGCACCAGCTCGGGTCTGGTCTGGGCATAGATGACGTCCTCCTCCCACTTGGCCATGAAGAGATTGGCCAGGCTGGGGGCAAATTTAGCCCCATGGCCACTCCCTTCACTTGTAAATAAAAACAATCTTTGGACTTGCCCTTGTGGCAAACACTATGTTGGTAGAACCACGTGGAGTTTTTCAAAAAGAGTAGGCAAGCATATTGCCAATATTATTGGGGGCACTAAAAAGCATAGTGTTGTGAAGCATTATGCTCGATACCACCAGAGGGACCCTATGGGTACCCTCTACATGGCTATCGATAGATATGTTTCACCCTGGAGAGGTGGGTCCAAAAAGAGAGGGGTTTCACAACTTGAGACCTAATAGATCTACAAGCGCCGCTCGTATTACCCACATGGTATGAATGTGGAGTGGGACATCAATGACTTTATCAATAGGGCTTGATGTCCCATTCCATAGTGGCCATGTTGGCTTGAGATGGGTTGATCGAGTGACTTATTTTGGCCTGAGATTGGTCTTCTCGATCAGCTTTATCAGGGCATGCGGCTTTATAGTATGGGTCTGGAGTGTGCAGAACCCCTTTAAAGGTTACTCTTTTGTAATAAAATGATGATTTGACACTATTTTATTTATAGTTTTAATTTACAATTTTTACGTTTATTGATCTAGTCCATTATCATGATCACTTTTATGTTTGATTTAACCTAATTCATTATGGGTTTTACTGAATTTGATTTTTGCTCATTTCATCTGCATCCCATTTGTCCCCGGGGTTTTCCGGTCCTGTATGTTGGTTCTGGTGTCACTGGGGCCGGCTTCTGGTACCGGAAGTAACGACGATGAGGTCATTGACGGCGCCTCTGAGGTCACTACCCTGGGGGGTGTGGAGTACAGATGGGCCTTTTTTGTACGGATCATTATCTGTCTGTGATCTGAATGTAATGTGTCTGTATGGATATTCATTATTCTGTTTTTGCTATTTGAAGATATTGTATCTTGGCCTGCGTTCCACCTTCCCTGAGTTGCCTCCGGTTTCGCATTTCCCTTTCTGGTTGTATTGGGGTCAACTTCCAGTTCCGGTGGTGACTTTGATACCTCAGGGTCAACTTCCGGCTCCGGAAGTGACGTTGATACGTCAGCGTCATTGTTGTTGCTGCTCGGGGGGAGTTGTGGAACGCAGTTGAATCTTTTTAATCCAATTGGCGGTCAGACAGTTATGGACATGTTTGATTGTTAGAATGTGGTTAATGACTTACACCTTGGATTCAGATGGAGGTTTGGAGCACATACTGGTGCCATATTGGTAAAGGTGGAAGTCCCGCGATTACAGGTACGGTCAGACACATCTGAATCAAATTCAATTTTTTTGGGGGTAAGTGTATATATACTGCGGTAGAGGCATGTGGTCCCCACACCCCAGACGATGTCCATGCGGACAAAACGCGTCAGGTTAGGACCGTATGCCTATCGCAGTTGGCCATATGTGTTATTTTTTTTATTTTTTTATTTATTTTTTTTAAAAATACATTTTTATTGAGTTTTGACAAATCCAAGAAAATCAGAATAACACAGTAAGTGTACAAAGATAGAAGATAGGAGAAGATAGTAACAATTCTCGAGGCTTAGCTGGGGGGCATATGTGATGACAAAAGGGATGAAAAATCACATCATTAACTCATACAGCAAAAAGGGGAGGGCAAATAACGACTGAGATGAAATGACCTCAGTCTTGTATCTGTGATCACGAATAGGCTTTCTGCACAACTACTCTCCCTCCTCGTCAAGTCCAAGTAAGCTACATTGATGTTGAGTTGGAATCCAAGGTAGAGGCTGGTAACTTGAGTTTCCCCAAGGAGTTGGAAAGGTTTGCCTTGGCGTACCATGCGGTGTATTGAAAGGTGACCATAAGACTGTGGATTTCTGAGGTTGAAAAGGAATGCTCTATAAAGGCTTTCTATCGGGAGAAGAATTGTTTGGTGGTGTTGAAGTTCTGTAATAATGTATCTCATTTTTCCATATAGAGGAGTGACGTCAGGTCTCTGAACTGTGGCACGCGATGGTGTACAATTAGAAGTCCAGGAATGTAAGAGGGCCCTCATAGCCGTCAGGAGGCAGAGATGTGTACATAGGGGAAATGGACTTCTGTCTTGTGTCCCTGGGTGGGTCGAAGGGAGTCTGGGTGGAGACCCGAATAGGCACAACAAAGGATCCTCCGGTAGTTGTACAGTGGTAACATCACGGATGAATTGTATAATCTGGGTCCAGTAGGTGCTGATAGCTGTGCACGTCTAGAACCGGTGCATAAGGGTGGGTCTGCTAGCATCGCACCAGGGAAATAGTGCCAAGAGCGGGTTGTCTGGATCGATCAAGGCTGGTATAAAGGCCCTGTGCATTATCTTGAATTGGGTCTCACGCCAGCACTCATTTACTTTGACTTTGCAGGCGGCTCTGTAGCCCTCCAGAATTTGCGTTGCGTCCCCCATTTCAGGGAGATCCTTTAACCAGCCTTTCAGCAGGGTATGGCCCGTGTCAGAGGTGAGGTGTTGTAGGCTTTTAGAATTTAAAGCTGATATGGAATAGTCTTTTTGTCGGACTGCGATGTCCACAATGGGATGTTCCACTGCAGGCCTGGAACAGCCCGTTTGAGCCTTGACAAAGTTTATCAATTGGTAGTAATGGAGGAGGTGTTGCGGCGGTAGCTGATATTGTTTAACCATTTCCTGGAACGTTTTAGTGGTGCAGGTGCCAGGGTGGTATATGGAGGTGGCCCTAGTGAGGCCCAAGGAAGTCCATAGGAGAAATGCCTTATGTTCTATCCCTGCAGGTAATAATGGGTTGCCTTGTATTGGAAGATGGTTGGAGATGGTATAGGGTACCTTCAGTAGTTTGCAAAGTTCTCTCCATGCTATCATAGTGTCTTTGATTAGCAGGTTGTCCTTTAAATGTTGCGGAAGAGCCCTGAGTGGGGAGTGTAGTATTGCAGACAGATCATAAGGGAAGACCAGTGCAGCCTTCAATAAGTAAGTAGAGTATTGTGACCTGTGTAGTATCCAGTCTATGCCCTGTCTCAAAAGACATGATAGATTATAGTTAAGTAGGCCCGCCCCCCCTTTGCATTTCGGAAGATATAGTTTATGCCTATCAATCCGAAGTTTTTAGCCTCTCCATAAAAAGGCCGATAAGGCCCTGTGAAGATTCTGGACATCTTTGTGTCTAAATAGTAAAGGCAGCGTTTGGAGAGGGTATAGCAGTCTGGCAAATGAGACCATTTTAAAAAGGTGACATCTTCCAAAAAAGAGATAGGTAGGGTCATCCATGCCTCCAATTCCCGTCTAATTCTGTCGAGGATAGGAGTAAAGTTCAGGTGATATAGAGAAGAGGGGTTTCATCCGATCGTGATACCTAGGTATGTTATGTGCTGCTTTGCTACCTGTAACGGGGAGTCCTGAGTCCAGTGATGTGAACTTATTGGGTTTAAGGCTAGCACCTCTCTCTTAGTAAAATTTATACACAGCCCCGAGCAGAGCCTAAAAGTCCAGAAGACGTCCTTGATGATAGGGAGATATGACCTCATATTTGAGGAAAAGATTAGGATGTCGTCGGCAAAAAATGCAGTACGCAGCTTACGGTCACCAGTCCGAATGCCTGAAAGGAGTGGGTGGTCGTTTAGCAGCCTGGAAAGGGGTTCCAAGGCCAAATTGAAAAGTAAATGGGACAAAGGGCACCCCTGGCGAGTTTCCTTGTATAGTTGGATGGAGGCCGAAATGTTGTGTGGAGTGACTAAGAGTGCCGTGGGGGCAGAATAAATAGCTTGTATAAAGTTCGCCACTGGACCTGTTATCTGAAACCTCTTCAGAACCAGAAACAACCACTGAAAGCTAATGTTGTCAAAAGCTTTCTTTACATCGAGAGAAAGTATCGCCATATCTTCCTTCGGGTGGAGTTTGGCATGTTCAAGGGCCAATAGTACTTTGTGGATATTTATAACAGCTGATCTGCCCTTTACAAACCCCGCTTGCGCAGGGTGGAGAAGGGTGGGAAGTAAAGATGCTAAACGGGATGCTATAACTTTTGATAATATTTTGGAATCAACATTGATTAGGCATATGGGACGATAGGAGCCTGGTAGTGTTGGATCCTTGCCTTTTTTTGGTAGTAGTTTTATGTGTGCCATGGATCCCGTGGGGAGGTAGGGCCCTCCTTTCCACATGCCCTCAAACACTTTTACAAAGGTATGGGGTATGTAATCTTTAGTCATTTTATAAAATTCCGCAGAGTACCTGCCTGGGCCGTGGGCTTTGTTATTGGAGAGATGCTGAATAGTGGTTAAAATTTCATTTTGCGATATAGCAGCATTCAGCAGGGACAACTGGTCCCCTGAGACAGAAGGGAGGCTGACTGAGGCAAGCAAAGAGTTTGCCTTGTCTAAGTCAATAGAATCTTCTGAGTATAATTGTTGGTAAATGTCAGTTAAGATAGTGGTTATTTCGGATTGTGAGGTGGTCAGATCGTCATCTCTGTTTCGCAAGGATGTTATATGAGTGGGTTTGTGGGGTCCCCGGCACAGTTTGGCTAGCAGCTTACCCGCCTTGTTGCCGTATTTATAAAATTGGAGAGAGCAGAAAGAGGCCTTGATTCATTCTCTCTGATCGGCCCAGAGCTCGAATTCACGTTTGGCATTCAACCAAGCCTGTTTAGTTTCTGGGATGTGCTGTGCAACCAGGGCTGCTTGCGCTGCCCTGAGTGCATTGCTCGCCCATCGATAATGTTCAAGAGAGTGCTTCTTAAATTGGGCCGTGTATGAGATGATTTTACTCCGCAGAGCCGCTTTGCCCGCATCCCAGAATAAATTAGGGTCAGATATGTGTTCAGAGTTGTCAGTGGCGTAGTGTGTCCAGGTCTTAAAGATTGTATGGCGAAAGTCCTCATTGTCTAGCATGTAGGAAGGGAATCTCCGGGGGGAAGAGGTAGCACGTGGTTGGAAGTCACCCAAGAGTACAGTGATAGGGCTGTGATCCGAGATCGCTATTTCTGAGATCTCAGTTCCCAGCACCAGTAGGATTAGAGAATGGGATCCAAAGAAATAGTCTAAACGTGATAGAGAGCTGTGCGGAGCCGAGTAAAAGGTATGATCCCTGCCCGTCGGGTGTAGCAGGCGCCATATGTCATCCATATGGAGGGTGGAGACCGTAGTAGCCAACAGAGAGGAAGGGATGTGTGTTTTCGATGGGATTTGACGTCGGTGGGACTGGGGTGGTATGCCTGATCTGTCTTCTGAGGCGTTCATGACGCTGTTGAAGTCACCCCCTACCAGGTGCAATGATTCTTGTGAGCGTAGTACCCACTCGGTAAGGTCCTGAAAAAACTCCTGATTCTGGGAATTGGGTGCATAGATATTGGTGATAGCAATTTCCTTTGTTGCTAGTGACAGATGGACGGTCAGTTTGGGTCCAGTGCTGTCACTGTCAACCGCCCTCACCGTGTACGACAGGTTTTTATGCAAAAGAGTGATCACACCCGCTTTCCTTCCTATTGCTGGGGACCCAAAAACTTCCCTCACCCAAAGTTTCTTTAAGCGATGGAAGTTTTGTTCTTGTAGGTGGGTTTCTTGGAGGAGTGCGATATCAGCTCACATCCTTTTGAGGTGGCGGAGGATTTTCATCCTTTTGTGTGGTGAGCGAAGGCCCTTTATATTCCAAGAGATCACCCTCATGTCGTACTCGCAAGCAACAAGGCTCTAGGATCGGCAGAGAGTATCTCACTATCCAAGGGGGGAAGGGGATATATATATATAAATAGAGGGGCTCGACTGCTGGGTGTAGCGTGAAAGATGTAAGCTATCCCTGATGTCAGAGCTAACACCCTCTGAGAGAGATGAAAGATATTGGGGAAGAAATAAACAAGAGAGTGGCAAGAAGGAGAAAGAGAAAACTGTAACCATAAACAATTATTGACTTCACTTGCAGGATGACACATGTTAAGAAAACTGGGCTAACAAATATGGAAGAGTTCAGCTTCCCTGCCCTTGTCCATGGGTAACATTGAGAACGCCAAGGCAGGGTTTTTTTTTTGGGGGGGAGTAGGCAGGTGGCTTCAACCAAGCACCTTCCCCCCTGCGATCGTACAAAGCGCCCCATCGGGGACAGTTCAGGGAAGCCATCTCAACCTAGTAACAATCATCAACTGCGCAAATAACATATAAAACAATACCTGAGGGCTCTATGGCCAGGTAGGGGGTTACCAAGGTATTTTGCGTATTGCCTCCTATGGAGTATAGCATGCAGACTCCATTCCCCATAACGGGGTTGCCAGTCATCCAGCATTTTAACTTTGTTGTGAGACACCAGCATTTGTAGGTGTATGGTTAGTGGCAGCCTGTCACTCTGTAGATTGTGCAGGTGCTGGGCTTATGCTAACAGTGACAAGGCATGGAGGCTTACCGCTCACATTAACAGTCAACAAGAATGTAAGCAGAACTCATTGGTGAAACAATTTAACAACACAAAACTAAAAACTTGAGACCTGTGGCCTTAGAGCCATGGAGGGCTAGGCGGTATGTGGGGGAGCCTGCAGAGGCACCTCCAAAATATTATATTATTCTCGTGTGCACCTCAGGGTGGCCAGGGTAATGCAAAGCAGAGCAATGTGTTCTTGATCATGGAGTCACCTATTACCCGCTCTTTGAGAGTTGGAGGCATAGCGTCCTCGTTTCGATGGGAGTTCAGCGGGCTGCTTTGGTGTTTGGATGAGGAAGGAGTAGGAGATGAAGGGGGTGGAGGAGTCTCATCCATAGATGTGGGGCAGGCTAAATCCTCTGCCAGTTGGGTGTCAACGTAATGTTTAGCCTCGGTGACGGATGTAAAAGAAAAATGGTCACCCTGGGGTGTTTGTATACGTAGCACTGCCGGGTAGGCCAGGGAGAACCTGACATGCAAATAGTTTCCGTTGTTTGGAAACCTCCACCGAATAATCAGCAAAAAGCAACAGTTTATGCCCATCCAATGATAGCCCCCTGCAGTGCGCTCGTTCCACCGTGCAGGGAAAGCGGAGGCCCCGAACCTCTGGTATGCGGTGACTGCAGCGTTCCATGAGGGATGAGGGCTTGTAAATTTCAGGAAGGCCTATAAAACGCAGGTTGTTCCTGCGGGACCTGTTCTCGAGGTCCTACAATCTGTCCACCAGTGTTTGGGGCACCCCCTGATAAGTAGAGATAGAGGCCGTTACCTGTGTGAGCTGATCCTCCATCAGAGATATAAATCGCTCCGCTTCCTGCACTCTTTGTGTCTGCTGCTGAATGTCCAGGCGAAGCTGTGACATACCTTGCTGGACGGCACTGTCCACTGTCTCCACTGAGGGTGAGCAGCTGGGCCACCACCAGAGCAATCTTGGCATGTGCTGCATCCGACTCCTCTGCCATGAGGAGCGGAATGAAGAGGGGGGGCGGTAAGGTATTTTCAGCTGTTGCACTGGCTAGTGTGGCTGCAGGCGCCATCTTGGCCATGCCGCCAGTGCCTGTGTTCGGTGGCTGAAGCTGGGTTTGTTGCTGGTGGGGAGCGGATCGCTCCAAGTAACGGTCCATCCAGCCCTCCGGCGTCGCTTGGCTGTACGCCGATCTCTTAGCTGAGGTTATGGCGCTGATCTGATGTGCAGATTACTTGAGGGGGAGTGGGAGCTCAGTATAGCTACTCCATCCTCGCACGGCGCCGGATATATGTGTTATTTTAATGCCGGCTTTTATTTGTCTCTGTGCATCTTTTAAATAAAACGGTGTCCTTTATCACTACAACATGTGGGGCGTGTTGCTTTTTTCACAAGTACCCCTCTGAGACACGGTGCTAAGAGCCTTCTTTGTTCCGGAGTGCGGTGAAGCTGTTGCCCAGTGAAAGAGGAGTTCACTATTACTGCCGTGGAGGATCCCACCATTACTAGTTGTGGAAGCGTCCACTCAAGCGCGATCGGGTCACTGTTCGTATGACCATGTGTACCCACCTGTTCTGGTCAGGACCCACCTTATTTTTTATATAAATGAAGACATTGCCACCTTAGATCCACGTTGATTCCCCTACCTATTGAGATCAGAGGCTCTGGGTACTCATTTGGGATTTGGTTTATATTTGGACTTTTTTGGACTTTATTATTATTATTTTTCACAATTGTAATTTATTTATTATATGTCACACATATATATAATTTTATGGTATTTGTCGTTTACTTTGTTCACTTGATTTTTTCACAGCGCAACACTTTATTTGTATATTTTTTTATAAACAGCACATCACAGATAAAAGAAGCATCCATGCAATAATTGTTGCGGGTATATTCAAAACCTAAAACTTATGATAAGTACATCATATATTGCACTGAATATCCCGTAATTGCTACTATTGAATTTTGTTCTAATGGCATGATATTATTTTGTCCACAGGAACAGGGGCCACCATCCAGTGAGCTCCACAGTATCAATAAGCATATTTTATCATATTTAAAACAATTCATATACATCTATATCATAATATAAGAACCAAAGATTAAATATTAAAAATCTGTATCCATATATAATAGGCAACGATAACCCCTGCTTTTTGAATTCATATATACCCAAAAAGGAATAAATCACCCAACATTACTATCAGAGAAAACCATTCTCCTGTGTGCTTAGGGCTAAACATAAACAACCAGAAGCCTTATTAAATTTCTTCCCATATAGCAAGTAATTACTTTAACTGTAACCACGCATAATAATACTATCATAAATTATTCCGAAGACCAACAAATACAAATCGGGATT
>BLSH010495938.1:1541112-1552764 GCA_018402905.1 Glandirana rugosa | reverse complement strand
GGGCAAACCAATAAGCTGTGGGGGCGTGTATAACATAATAAGATAGTGTATGGGTAACACCATATATAAAAGAGGTTAAAGAGATGTGAACAGTCTAGCCAGCAAAACAAAACTATCCCAAACCACAAGGGGGGCATATATAAGAAAGTTTAAATACATGTAATAGCGAAGGTACAAAGGCCAAACTTACTGAATAATAATTATGCCGGCAGTGAAATAAGAACTCAAGAGATCAGGCGGTTTATCAAGGACCAAAAAAATCTTCTTAGTAACTGTATGTCGACAAGGCTTTCTAAAAAACAATAGCACATAAAATAGATAGGACACACCAATCCATGGCATCAGTAACTATAAGAGGTGCTAACAAAGTGGCTTTCAGGGATACTCTAATAAAGTATAATGAAACCGGAAGTTCAACATGGCACCTCGTGGCAAAGAACTCTCTGAGGACCTGAAAAAAAAAATTGTTGCTCTACATAAAGATGGCCTAGGCTATAAGAAGATTGCCAAGACCCTTAAACTGAGCTACAGCACCGTGGCCAAGACCATACAGTGGTTTAACAGGACAGGTTCCACTCAGAACAGACCTCGCCATGATCCACCAAAGAAGTTGCGTGCACGTGCTAAACATCATATCATATGGTGTCAAGCGTGTGTGGCGACAACCAGGTGAGGAGTACAAGGACAAGTGTGTCTTGCCTACAGTCAAGCACGGTGGTGGAAATGTCATGGTCTGGGGCTGCATGAGTGCTGCCGGCACTGGGGAGCTACAGTTCATTGAGGGAACCATGAATGCAGAGCATGATCCCCTCCCTTCGGAGATTGGGCCGCAGGGCAGTATTCCATCATGATAACGACCCCAAACACACATCCAGGATGAACACTGCCTTGCTAAAGAAGCTGAGGGTAAAGGTAATGAACTGGCCAAGCATGCCTCCAGACCTAAACCCTATTGAGCATCTGTGGGGCATCCTCAAATGGAAGGTGGAGGAGCGTAAGGTCTCTAACATCCACTAGCTCTGCGATGTCATCATGGAGGAGTGCAAGAGGACTCCAGTGGCAACCTGTGAATCTCTGGTAAACTCCATGTCCAAGAGGGTTAAGGTAGTGCTGGAAAATAATGGTGGCCACACAAAATATTGACACTTTGGGACAATTCGGACATTTTCAGTTAGGGGTGTATCCACTTTTGTTGCCAGCGGTTTAGACATATGTGTTGAGTTATTTTGAGGGGACAGCAAATTTACACTGTTATATACAAGCTGTACACTCACTACTATACATTGTAGCAAAGTGTCATTTCTTCAGTGACAAAAAAAAGATATAATAAAATATTTACAAAAATGTGAGGGGTGTACTCGCTTTTGTGAGATACTGTATGTGGTTTCACATTCTACTGTGGAAAAGACGTTTCATTTATTCTAATATTGATCTAACTATGAAAAATATCTCATGGTACTGTTGCAGCTTCAAAGCACATTTATATTTTGTTTGATGCACGCAAAAGTGGTTAAAGAGAAAGTAAACCCTGGTGGGTTTTATTCCTCTTTATTACCCTGCAATGTAAATCCATAATAAGCCAGTATGCATCACACATTAGCCCATTATGTAGCACTTACCTGCATTGGAAGACCGCAATGTCTCCGCTCTAGGCCACGTCCATCTTCTGCCCCTCTTCCTTCTGGGGCTGCGATCTCCGGCTCTATGACTGGCCGGAGTCGCACGACGTCACTCCCGTGCATGTGCATGGGAGCCGCCAATCTGGGCACGATCTCAGTGAAGGAACCGGCACCGAGGCTGTTCCTTCACTGCGCATGTGCCCGATGACGTGGGCACATCACAGTTCACTGTATATCTCCTAAACCGTTTAGGTATTATTATAGGCTTCCCTGTAGGTTAAAGTGGTTGTCAAGGGTTGATAACCACTTTAAGATTTTTTTATTTTATTTTATATAGGACCCTTGCCCACATCTCATTAGGAGCAGGTTCTTTGTTTTTGGAATTTTCCCCCCATGTTGTGCTCTCACACCTGCCCAGGGACATAACAAGCCACCACCACATTGCATCTGTATAGTTATGGACTCTTCTTATGAAAGCTGTTTTTAACGGATTACTGCTGCCTCCTCAATTTACTCCCGAAAAAGCATCTTATCACGAAACATGTTGAGTGAATTGTGTATGGATGGTGAAACCCCCATTGTACTATAATAATGGATGGTCATTTCTGATTTTTGAATAATTAAGTGGAGTTCCTCTGTCCTCTGGTGCAGTATTGATAATAGGCAAATCTATTTTATGTACTAAGCTATTGATTTTAAAACGGATGTGTAAATAAATTTGGCTTTTTATATTGATAAATTGGTGACATGTCTGTCAAAGTGTCCTAATAATAGTTATTAGTTAAAGGGTTTACTATACTGAAAGAGGTTTAGTACAGTATCCTGTATGTCCCTGTATTTGACAGCTTATAAAAGGTGTTTTTTTTTTTAAAGTATTATATTATATAAAAGTCAAATTGAAGATCTACTTTCAGGCCATCTGTTACCTCTTCCAGCTTGTCCAGCTGTGCAGCATGCTGAGGACTTATCTTTTTATGTTTGAGAGTTACATATAGTGTGTTTTGCCTGCCCTCGAACTAGTACATTTCCAGGATGGGCACCAACCATCTGACAGTTTTTTTATTAAGTAATTTATTGGACTTTGTAACATACCTAGCATGTGACTCAGATAACATTGGCAGCTCACCTAATAATCTGATGTCTTGCCCAAAATAATATGAAACCTACTGTTACAACAAAAGCAGAATACAAAGACCTATAGGAAACCTTATGTATGTGTAATTGCCCATTGTATACATTTTTTTTATCTGATTAAACCTTTGACCTATACCTGCTATCGTTATTTCTATCTTTATCTGCTGTACTTTGTGTTCTGCATCGCATAGATGTTGTCATGCTATTTATCTGAAGATTTTATGAAGAGATTAGGTTTATTGCATTATAAATATACCGGCGTAGTTACATGCCCTTTACTTTTATTATAACTATTTATAACATTTACTGCCCATGTCTTGGCATTTCTGGTGTTGTGACTGGTTCTAATACTAAGCAATTGATAGATCAGTGATGTAAAGTGTGAATAGTAACAAATTTGTTTGGTTATCGTTGTACTGTGTTAGGAAAATTGCACCTAGAATAGGATTGCTTCCACTAATCAAACTAAGTTATGTTTTCTCCTGTTCTTAGCTATCATAATATGTGTGTCAAGTCGCTTAGGCAAGTTAAGAAATAGAATTGATGTTGTTGTTGTAGGTCAACTGCTGCACAAAATTGTTCATTCAAAAATTATGACTACAAGACCTCATAAGAAGCCAGTGTACTTAAATTGTATTGATGATGAAATTGTATGATGCGACCAGATGATATGGGTATCAATAAACTGCTCAAAAAAAATGCATGCTCCTGATTTGAAGCATTATTCATGGTTATTGCATACCTCCCAACTTTCTGAGATAGGAACGAGGGACACTTATTAGCAAAAGTATGTGGGCATAGGACACACTCCCTACCATGCCCCTCTTAAAGGGGAATTGAACAAAAAAAATAACCGATTGGTTTTTAACCCTAAAGTTGCTTTTTTTAACCACTACTATACCTTTATTTTGGCTTTTGGAATTTACAAATGCAGCAATTTAGAAACTGGGTGAAAGGTTTAGCATTGTAAAACACTTTTTGATAGATATGCATTTTATATACAATTATATAGATCAGACCAAAATGAGGGACAAATGAGGAGGAAAAAGGGACAGAGGGACATTGTTCCAAATCAGGAATCAATACCCTTCTCTGAGGTCCAACAATGCCTCTTGGATACTATGGTTCACGAAAAATTGACTTCTATCCTCAACGATAGCCACACTAAATTCTTAAAAATATGGGAACCGTGGCTTGTTTATATCAAATACTTGAATATTGATTATTCCTTTCTTTGTCTCTAATCAAATGCTTCAACTACTACTGTCAACACCAATATTGGTTCCACATGGGATTACCTCCTTCTTGTCCCATTCTTCCTAACCCCCCCTCCTTTGGAGGTGTGTTTGGGATAATTACCCTGTTGGAATACTGCCCTGCGGCCAGTCTCCGAAGGGAGGGGATCAGGCTCTGCTTCAGTATGCCACAGTACATGTTGGCATTCATGGATTCCTCAATGAACTGTAGCTCCCAATGCCGGCAGCACTCATGCAGCCCCAGACCATGACACTCCCACTACCATGCTTGTACTCCTCACCTGGTTGCCACCACACACGCTTGACACCATCTGAACCAAATAAGTTTATCTTGGTCTCATCAGACCACAGGACATGGTTCCAGTAATCCATGTCCTTAGTCTGCTTGTCTTCAGCAAGGGGCTTTCTTGTGCGTCATCTTTATAAGGGGCTTCCTTCTGGGACGACAGCCATGCAGACCAATTTGAGCAACAATTCTTTTTTTTAGATCCTTAGAGAGTTCTTTGCCATGAGGTGCCATGTTGAACCTCCAGTGACCAGTATGAGAGAGTGAGAGCGATAACACCAAATTTAACACACCTGCTCCTCATTCACACCTGAGACCTTGTAACACTAATGAGTCACATGACACCGAGGAGGGAAAATGTCTAATTGGGCCCAATTTAGACATTTTCACTTAGGGGTACTCACTTTTGTTGCCAGCGGTTTAGACATTAATGGCTGTGTGTTGAGTTATTTAGAGGGGACAGCAAATTTACACTGTTATACAAGCTGTATACTCACTACCTAATATTGTAGCAAAGTGTCATTTCTTCAGTGTTGTCACATGAAAAGATAGAATAAAATATTTACAAAAATGTGAGGGGTGTACTCACTTTTGTGAGATACTGTATTTTTACGATCCTAATTCACTTGACCTCTTTGACGTGCATCTTTTCTGATCAATTTGACATTTTTTACTTTGTTATGTACTAATTATTCTTATTCATAAAATGGTATGGTACATTTGATGCTATATTACTTCTTGATGTTATTGTGTTATATGTCATTCTAATATTCCAATACTGGTACTTGTTTATTGAAACTCAATAAAATGTATTGTAAACTAAATCAGGGTCAGTCCCTCAATATCAGGGACAGTTGGGAGCTATATTATTGGGTCTTTTCTGAGTTGTCCAATCGGGGATGCACATTACTGAACAGGAAGATTTCCATTTTGCTGGAAAATCTATCTACAAGAAGGGTTGGTAAAAGAGGTTCTGATGCACAGTGGAGTGCATTTTCCTTTGAGGAAGCAGATCGGTAATACAGGTATAATATATACGGACTTTGTTCTGGTCCTAGCCTGTCCCCTCTCTAATCACAACAAAGAAATTGCTCAGCAGATGTTAAAATCTTGGATATGTACTGAGGGGGGGGGGGGGGTGCCTAGTACAAATGTGCATATCTTTTAAAGGTGTTTATTGTTTAACAGCATCAAATATAGCCAATGCATGTCCAGGGGAAAAACATTTTCCTTTTTCAGGGCTCGAGCAGTTGATGTTATTGGAATCACAATGGAATGCACTAAAGGACTTAAAGTGATTCAAAAAGATTTTTTTTTAAATAAACATGTTATACATAGCTGCTCTGTGCAATGGTTTTGCACAGAGCAGCCCCGAACCTCCTCTTTTTGGTATAATCAAAATATTCCCAATGCACATATTCCTGGAATTAGCTGTTAGGTGCCAGTGGGTGTTGCAGCGACCATCGGCTGGAAACCGGAGATAATGAAAGCTGAAGGTATGTCACCAGTGTTATCAGAGTATTGATATAATGCACTGGAAGCTTCTTGGATGCAGAGAATACTTTACTTTCATGGAGAAATATCAGAACATATCTTTACAGCATGGAGACAGGAACTGAATAAGGAACAAGCAACTACATACAGTGAGGGTAAAAAAGTATTAGATCCCCTGCTGATTTTGTACATTTGTCCACTGACAAAGAAATGGTCAGTCCCTAATTTTAATGGCAGGTTTATTTTAACAGTGGGAGACAGAATAACAACAAAAATATCCAGAAAAACGCATTTCAAAAAAGTTATAAATTGATTTGCATGTTAATGAGTGAAATAAGTATTTGATGCCCTATCAATCAGCATGATTTCTGGCTCCCAGGTGTCTTCTATACAGGTAACGAGCTAAGATTAGGAGCACTCTCTTAAAGGGAGTGCTCCTAATCTCAGCTTGTTTCATGTATAAAAGATACCTGTCCACAGAATCAATCAATCAGATTCCAATCTCTCCACCATGGCCAAAACCAAAGAGCTGTCCAAGGATGTCAGGGACAAGATTGTAGACCTACACAAGGCTAGAATGGGCTACAAGACCTTCGCCAAGCAGCTTGGTGAGAGGGTGACAACAGTTGGTGTGATTATTCACAAATGGAAGAAACACAAAATAACTGTCAATCTCCCTCGGTCTGGTGCTCCATGCTGGGTCTCACCTTGTGGAGTTTCAATGATCAAGAGAATGGTGAGGAATCAGCCCAGAAATACACCAGAGAATTTTGTCAATGATCTCAAGGCAGCTGGGACCAGATGAGACCAAAATCAAGCTCTTTGGCATCAACACAACTCTGTGTTTGGAGGAGGAGACTGCTGCCTATGACCTCAAGAACACCATCCCCACCGTCAAACATGGAGGTGAAAACATTATGCTTTGGGGGTGTTTTTCTGCTAAGGGGACAGGACAACTTCACTGCATCAAAGGGACGATGGATGGGGCCATGTACCATCAAACCTTGGGTGAGAACCTCCTTCCCTCAGCCAGGGCATTGAAAATGGGTCGTGGATAGGTATTCCAGCATGACAATATCCCAAAGCACACAGCCAAGGCAACAAAGGAGTAGCGCAAGAAGAAGCACATTAAGGTGCTGGAGAGGTGTCCAAACCTTAATCCCATAGAAAATATGTGGACAGAGCTGAAGGTTCGAGTTACCAAATGTCAGCCTCAAAATCTTAATGACTTGGCGAGGATCTGCAAAGAGGAGTGGGACAAAATGCCTCCTGAGATGTGCAAACCTGGTGGCCAACTACAAGAAACATCTGACCTCTGTGATTGCCAACAAGGGTTTCGCCACCAAGTACTAAGTCATGTTTTGCGAAGGGTCAAATACTTATTTCACTCATTAAAATGTAAATCAATTTATAGCTTTTTTTGAAATGTGTTTTTCTGGATTTGTTTGCTTTTATTCTGTCTCTCACTGTTAAAATAAACCTAAAATTAAAATTATAGACTGATCATTTCTTTGTCAGTGCGTATAAAATCAGCAGGGGATCAAATACTCCCCCGCCCCCCCCCCCACTGTACTCTGAGAGAGATAATACTTCCTCTGATTACATTACCATAGAATACATACTATAATACTACAGTGCCACCTGCTGCATAGATAGGTACAATGCATATATATATATATTTTTTTTTTTTTTTTCACAGTACTATACACTACATGCTGTTGTTCTTCCAATACCCCTTTCTCAACAGCATGTGCTTTGTCAAATTATATTCAGATTCTTCTGGATATAACTATGAAGTTCCATCGACAAAAGCTTGGTGAGTGCATCAGCAGTCATCTGCTCTGATGGGCAGTATTGAATGTCAATAATACCTTACTTATTAGTCCCCCAGTGGGTGATACTTGACGTTGATGTGTTTGGTCCTAGGAGTGACCCTTTCTAATTCCGTAAGCTTTATACATCCCTAGCTGTCTTCGAAAATGGGAATTGTTCCAAGATTTCAGAGATTTTCTGAGATTGGTTGAGAAGATAACTTCCATCTTCTTCTCTCTCTATTTTGGATTCCCAGATAGTAGCTAATGTCCCCTAGCTCTTTGAATTCAACATTTTCTTTCAGCTTGTGAACTATCTGAGTATAATCCCCTTCCTGTTCAAAACATTTTCCATCTTTCAGTAGCTTTTATACAGACTCACTGACTCACTGTACTGAGTATTCTCTCCACTGCCTGGACCCATAACCTGTTATCAGAGTATTGATATAATTCGCTGCAAGCTTCTTGGATGCAGAGAATACTTTACTTTCATGGAGAAATATCAGAAGATATCTTTACAGCATGGAGACAAAAACTGAATAAGGAACGAGCAACTACATACACTGAGAGAGATAATACTTCCTCTGATTACCTTACCATAGAATACATACTATAATAATACAGCTCCACCTGCTGCACAGCATATTAACAAAGGCAATGTTTCAGAGCCACACAGGACCCCCTCATTAGGCAAACCACGTCAGTCCAAAAGAGAATAATAAATAAATAAATACATAAAACATTCACACCATTGTTTTTATCCAGTGACTACATTTTGGGCCAGATGGAACAATATTCCTCTTCCGTGGCACTCTCATCCCTTCCTTGGTTGCCAGTGAGACACTGTAGGTTACTCAGACTACACCTGGCCATTATGGCCACTATCGGAGTGATCCACCAAACCTTTCACCTGCCCCAATTTCATCTCATCCTGTGTCAGCCCTTAGAAAGAAGCTATCTCTAAATTTATTTGTCCTAATCTTATTATCCTTAAAGCACCTACACAATTGCATTAATTCAAATATTTCATGACCTGGATGAGAAAAATCCTTCATAATACTCTCTGCTGTATGAGATTGAACTATACGGGACTGAGAAATATCAGCCAAGGTGGGTGGTTTACAGCCTATATTTTTTGTGCAGTATAAATTACTTTCTGTAGGGCAATCTTATCAGCCACACTGAAATGCAGTACACCACTACACTCTGAATGTATACTAGACACCTCAAAGAGCAAATCAAAAGATATAATTCCTCTTGCACACAGGGGTAGCAATTTACTGATGTTTAAATGGAGGATGTTGCTGGCAGAAAGATTAAAAAAAACACAAAGTATAGTATGTCTTGTATGTGCATAAAGGTGCATATGTGTAAAATTCTTCTTCATCTTTTTCTAGTTGCCAGTGTTGCAATTTACATGTACAGGTATATGCTTGTATTCACAAGCATACATAGGGTTACGTGGGTAAATTACTGCCCTCAAAGATACCATTTTCTATTTTTTTTTTTTTTTGGCTCTGAACCCATTGCTACATTAAAAAAGCCACACTGTGTGATATGAGGTGATTAGACTCAATGTGATAGATGTGCTTTTAGTGCTTCACATGAGTCTGAACTGTTTTTTAAGGACATGGTAGTACATGTAACTTTCATTAAAGTCCATAAACATAAATTCTCACACAGAGGTTCTTCAGCATCAACAAAACATGAACTGCACAGCACCGCTGCTATGAATACTGGTTCCTCAGACAACCGGCTCTTCAGCCTTGCACAGGCTTGTAGATTACAGCAACTTGCCACCCAGGCACACTCCTGGTCACTGAACAGGGTTTTCCAACTTTCTGCACTCACTAGCGGTGGCGGCCTGTCCATTAGGGGCGCACGGGCGATACCCCCCCTATCCATGCATCTGGCCCCCTCATCTACATACAGGGATGCCGGACCATGGATTCCAATGGGGGGTGTGTGTTTTTTTGAAGCATGTGATTAGAGCCAGGGGCTCTAATAGGCTTCAAAAAAGGGTGGGCTCGGGGTGCAGACCACTGCGCTCGAAGCCCACCTAGATGTGTGACAATAGCAAATAAATATTCTCTATTATCACACTGATTCTCCTCCCGGCCAAAAGGAGAAGCCATCCTATTGGCTCATGAAGAGAAGACATAGGGCTGAGGAAACACATCCCAGGACACAGAGAGACTGAGGGGGGAAGCCGCCGCCTGTCAGCACAGGGTGAGTTAGCTGGCGATGGAGGGGGGTCATGTCCGTCTGCTGCCCCCCCCCCAGCCAATGGAGCACCAGCTGCCACTGCTCACTAGCTGCCTCAGCTTTCTTGGTTTCCCAGACCCTCTCTTGGTCTTCCAACCTGTGTAGCTGTCCTGACTTTCACAGTCCATGGGGCGCAGTCTTATTCAGGAACCCACAGCTCTCCTGATAGGGATCCTCACACTAATTGCAGCAACTACCCCGAGCTCTCATCAAGTCTGGCTTATAATGGGTGAGTGCGCCTGGATACACACATAACCTGCAGGCTTCTAGTAAGAACTTGACATAGGATTGAAGGTTCCGTCCCACCCAAGACACTTTGGAACCTTTAAACTCTAGGACCGAATCTGGGACTACAAAATATTGAGAAAGCTTAAAACACAGCTTTCTCCATTCTGAAACAGCAACATAGAGCTTTGCACTCTGCCTTTGTGTCAGTTTTACCTTAATTCTCACTGTGGCAGGGCCTCACACTGTCACGTGGCTACAAATGCAATTTTTTTTTTCTCTCGTGTGCAAGAAGCCTTGTTGCATACTGCAGTAGGGAAACATTGAATGTCTACCCTGTGGTACTAAAACATGCATCTACAACGTGTGAAAATGATCAATGGATGTGTTAACATGGCTCTAGGTTTTTACTTGCATATACACAGTAGAAAACTAAGTATTGAATGGGTCCAACACTGTTCCTGTACAGTGACAAAAGTGTTGCCATATGCTAAGATTTTAAAGCTGACCTCCAGTCTTCCCTTCAGTTTTGCAAAGTTGTACAGGCTTCTTTCCTGTACTAAAATTACTTACCCTGATTTCACTGCACACTGTGAGCTTCCCACCACCCAATATACTGGCGCGAGGAGGTTCAGCATTACATGTGGCCATTACCAAGGATGACAAATACAGCACGCCTAGAATTTCCCACTCATCCTGACTGACATCTACCCATCATTTTGGTGTTTGCATAACTTCTCCCAAGAGACCGCTCAGGGTTTAAGGGCTGTTGATAGGACTACTGAGGAAGAGTGCTGTGATATATTTGTACAGCCTTCCCAGTAGCTATGAACTGCCTAAATTGAATCTATAAGCACAGAGACCCAGTGATAATGTTAAAGGGTCTAAATTAGGGTATATAATGAAATAGCAGGGTTTCAAAATTTCATCAGCCTGTTTTGGTAAATATGATAAACTTTGGGCCCCATGGTTGGACACTCCGGGCTTAGCCCCTCTCAACCTTATTGTGGACCTCCTGCTGTTAGGTTAGAGGTACATTGACATTCTATTATATCTCTGCTCCTGAGAGGGGACGTGGGAGGGGGTGGAAGCACTTACTTACCTGTTTTTTCCTTTGTTTAATTTACCTTTTGATGAATTAACCTACTGCCTTACCTGTGGTTACTACAATTTTTGTGTGATGTTAGCTCCCGATGTATTTGTGTGGTATACATACATGCCATAACAGGTGTGCAGTGCTTCAACAGGGAATGAGTATTAGATCCAACAGGTAGTCCCAAATCCACCTGGTGGGTGCACAGACCAAGACGTTCCTCAAACATCCAAATCATGAATATGTACAGAAGGTCGGCACTCCAAAACTCCAATTCAGTACATTTATTGATAAGTGCAGAGATAATACATGAACAGCAGACGCGTTTCGGTGGGACAAGCCGCCTTGGTCACAGTGCTATACATACATACTGTGGATTTTATACTGTTTATGTCAAGTGTTTAATAAATTTCTTTGAGATTAAATAAATACATAATCAGCATGTTGACTGGGGGGGGGGGGGGGGCTG
>BLSH010495938.1:1529286-1541102 GCA_018402905.1 Glandirana rugosa | reverse complement strand
GGGGGGGGGGGGGGGCAAGGGTGAACCAGGCAAAACAAACATACTGTTTAAGCAGATTACACTAAAATTTAAAAACTGAAAATAAATAAATAAGCGTTCTATACAATACCAGTCTCCACACAGCATAGGGGTTAGTACTGCCCTAACAAGAGGGCCCCTACTTTAGTGGTACTAGCTTGTATGACCATACTGACCAGGCTGGATTTTGAGATGAAGGGAAAAAAAGACTACTAGTTTGGTGCAGAGGAGCACCAGGCTTTTCCATATTTCAAGGGCTTAAAGGAGGCATGTTACCTTGAGCTAGAGTGTATATGTTCATGGTGGGAGCAGCTAAAATAACCATGCAAACTAACCATATTAATACTGCTAATAAACAAATTTACAACTATTAAAGACTATTAAAGGCACTTCAGGCCTTAGTTTCAAATCACACATGACTCCTCACCCATGATCAGCAATTGAATAAAATGTATTTAAAAATCCAGAAGGATCTTCTTTCTTCTTTTATTTCTCTTGCTGATCTGTCATAGACAGAGTATATGGATAAGTAGCTATGGCCTAAAAAAAGTGTGCTTTCTTCAATCCCTTTTCTGCATGAGGTGTACACAAGTTTTAAAGGGTTTCCAGGAAAACTTTTATACAAGTTGAATTTAGAACGGGTTCAAATCATCAGAAGTCTCCTAATAATAATTTGAGTTGAACCCTAGAGAATGGTAGAGCTATTAATTGTGTACATGGATGTTGTCATGTAATGTAATTTAACAAGCAACCTTTACCTTGTACAACTTAAAGGCAAAAAAAAAAAACATATTTTTAAAGCTTTAAAGTGGCTAGTGTCACCTTTGTTAATGATTTTCTACCTTGAGTAATGAGTGAAGCTAAACTTAATCACACATTCACAAGTGTCTCTCAGCAAGGTGACACCATATACGCTGCTGGCCACATACAAAATTGATTTTGTATTTTAATTTTTCCAGACTGGATTGTTTATTTGTGACATCAAAGTTAATGAAGTTCTGTCCTCTGGTTTTTACACTGGAATATAGCAGAAAAGTAACAAAATTTTACTTAGCTTTGCATGGGGAGCTCATATTCGATGGCTGGGTGCTACATGTTTACTGCATACCAAGATGAGACAGGTATGTTATGCCACCATGTGTACTTTCTTATATATTTATCTGTACTAACCTTTTTTTTTATCACTTATGGTTTTTTGCATATACACGTTTTTTAAAAGTTGTTTTTTATTACTGTCATGCATATTAACAATAATATACTGTATTTTCTGATCTTAAAAGCTTTTGTCTTGGACATATTTTATGCCATATCTTCTATTTTACTTCTGTTTTACTAGTGCTCTTACTAGCAGGAACACCAGCTCCTGTATTTGTATATCATCTGTCTGTGCCTATGTTCACACTGGGACATGCCAAATCGCATGCCAAATCGGTAGCTATTGCCAGCAATAGCACCGTCCGAATCATTGCGGCGCCACACCGATTCCCAAAAGTAGTTCCTGTACTACTTTTGGCGACTTCGGGGGGCATCTGTGAAAGAATCTGTCAAAGAACCCACACAGATGTCTGCCAAGGCGCCCCCGAAGTCGGACTGCATTTCCAGTTTGAACTTGTGCAAGTTCAGCTTAACTTGCATGATTTCTAACCCGCATTCAGTGTGAACCTGGGCTAATAGTAGGGCATAATGTAATACTGAACCTGCCGCAAAATATTTGGAATGATATAGGTCACGTGATGTACAGCTTGACAGGAGACCAGCAGATACATGAAACTTTTTTGCCACTTACGATTGACACTATTACTCATGAAATTAGCAAATAAATAAATATTTTCAAAAATCACTTGTTTGTGTGTCAACTGCCATAGTTGGATTAAAATGAAAACATTATTTTATATAGCATACACCAGTCATGAAAATTTCCCATGACTAAATTTCCCATTTAGGAGATACAGTCAACCTGCTAAAAGTGTTAATCCCCATATTCATGTTCTGCATTTGGCTTCGGCACTAGTGGACTCCTGTAGTTGACATTATTCTCAAAATCTTGATAGCCTTGCCTATGATCCTTAGGAAATACAGGTCAATATGTTCTAGCCCTGTCTTATCTATATTACAATTTTGACCACATATTGGAGCACAAAAGCACAAAAAGTAATTATAAAACACCAAATACTGCGATAAAAAGCTGCAGTAAGCGTAGGCACACAGACTGGTTCTGATGGGCAGGAAGGACAGTTCACATGCTTTCTACAGATGGTTAAAGTAGCACTGCAGCTCATTTAAGACAGGGCTCGACAAACCCCAGGTGCCAGGTCGCCACGGTGACCAGAAACCGCGTCCTGGCGAGCGGTGTTTTGTCAAAATAGCCAATCCTTCTCTCCCCTCACTATCTCCAATTCACTGAAGAGCCGTTCTCTGCCTAATAAGCTGACAGCTGTTAAAAGATAAACATAAATCCGGGCAGTCTGCCAAGTTTCACTTCTAAGTGTAAACAAAGTATCTCTGGGTTCTTTTATGAAAGGAATGAACTCCGGTCTGTAAATGAGGTCAGTTTAACCATTTAAGACTAAACCTTTTCTGACATTTGTGGCTTACAAGTAAAAATTAATATTTTCTGCTAGAAAATTACTTAGGACCCCCAAACATTATAGATATTCTTTTTAGCAGAGACCCTAGAGAACAAAATGGTGATTGTTGCAATATTTTATGTCACACGGTATTTGCGCAGCAGTCTTTCGAACGCAATTTTTTTGGAAAAAATACACTTTAATAAATTTTAAAAAACTAAATAGTAGTTAGCCCAATTTTTTTTTTTGTATAATGTGAAAGATGATGTTACGCTGCAAGAATCATGAGAGAATCGTGATCTTTATTCTAAGCAACAAAACTGTGGTTCTTGTTTTAGCCAGAATCATGCAGCTCTACTGTGTGCTGTGAGGTGGAGGAGGGGATATTAGGCAGCTGGATATGCTTTAGAAGAGTCTTTCTATGTCCTCTGATAAAGCCCAGTATACCATCAACAATTACCACTCTTTATGTGCAGCTGGGCTCCATTATTTCATGGTGAATGGAATCCCACCAGAGCAATGAATGTCCGTGGGGGACACGCATGTAGGCAGGAAGTGGCTGCAAAGAGGCAGCAGAAGATCAGTAGCACTAGAATACCTCTTTCACCTTTTTTTAATTGTATTTAAGTGTCACTAAGGCTTCATTTAGATGTGCAGTTGGGTGGTAAAAATGTGCAGTAGAGACATGCTTTTGCCACCCACCAACGGCCACCCTTAAGCTGCATTAGGCAGCAGATGAGGGCGTTTTACATGCTGCAGTCACGATGCATTAGGCAGAATAAGAAGTTTCCCCCATAGCAGGTTTTTAGTGTCACTCTTTTTGGCAAGTCTATAACCCTAATGTAACGGTGTTATGTTGGAGTTATTGACTGACTGCTCTACTGTAAGTTAGGGGGCACAAATTACTTGCCTTACCCCGGGCGTTGACAACCCACACTACGCTAAAAAAAAATGGCTCCTAACTTTTTTAGCTGGCTCCTAAATTTAAAGCAAATTTGTCAAGCCCTGGTTTAAGACCACAAACATTGTGAATGTGTTTTTTTCACTCTCACGTTTAGCCTTGAGATGGAACCTCAATGCATTTTTGAGGTTTGTCTTGGAATGCTGGACAGTTTTGTTCTTTAAGGTCGTCATACTAGCTGGACTCCAACACATGAATGCCACCTGAAATGTAATTTGTAATTCTTCTACTAGAGAATATTGGTACAGTGGGGATGACATGAATGAAAGCCACTGAAAGTCTGGGTCTGAGTCCTGGTACTTTCATTCATAAGGTTGAGTGTCATCAGCCTGCTGATTGGACTACATACTGTATGTTTCTGAGCTCATGTGATATTAAATGGCCATGTGCTGGAGATTAAATTCACCATTTTCTTTATATTTCTAAAGCTGGGTACACACATGTAGAATTTCGTTCGATTTTCCTGACAATGTGTTCATCAGAGCACACAATATCCATATCAGTTGGTAGAAACAATTCCTACAAAAGCGTGCAAAAATATTGTTCAGTGTTCAGAACAACGTTTCAAAATTACATGTGCGATAAGGGACTTTGCTGAAGATATTTGCTCCTGAGACCCCTGGTTTCCACAACATGGCAGATATGAGTGGGTCTCTCTCTTTCAGGTGGATTTATTTTTATTTATTTTATAACATGAACGACGGGAGATGCAGGAATACCTGGGAACACTCCTTTTATAGTCTAAGTCGGACAAAAACTGAGCCATAAATGATAGGAAGGGTGGGGAGATCTTACTGTTGGAGTCATAAGAATGATAAGAAGCCAGAGTGTGACCTTGGTAATAACTTCTCAGTCTATACCTAAATCAATGGAATCATGATAGAGATGTTTCCTTGATAGTATTACAGTTTAATGAGTACATTTCCTTGCTTATTTAAAAAAAAAAATAATTACACATTTTTTGCAGGTAAAAAAGTGCATATATTATTTTATTTCTAAGGAGCCTTCAGAGCATTGCACCCGTGATCAGCACATCAAGGGTGCAATGTCCAGCTCCTGAAGACACTCAGGATAGCTGTCTGCCCATACCTCCGATACTGACCAGCGCCTTCGTAGTTCATTCATTGGGAACGACAAGCCATCAGCTGCAATGGCTCTATTCATTTACAGGAAACTGTAAATGAATGACAACGAGGGGTGGGGTGGGGGGAGAAGGTGCAGATTTATTTATTTTATTTATTTCAGGTACTTATATAGCGCCGTCAATTTATGCAGCGCTTTACATATACATTGTACATTCACATCAGTCCCTACCCTCAAGGAGCTTACAATCTAAGGTCCCTAACTCACATTCATACATATACTAGGGCCAATTTAGACAGGATCTAATTAACCTCACAGCATGTCTTTGGAGTGTGGGAGGAAACCGGAGTACCCGGAGGAAACCCACGCAGGCACAGGGAGAACATGCAAACTCATGCTAGAACATGTTACATGTTCCACCCTAAAATCAGGTTGAGCATGTAACGTGTTACAAAGGTGAAATTATCCTTTAATACTAGTTAGGTTTGTTCTGGAATTCTACTTTAACTGCACTGGAGGTCAGAGACCTGGCTATGCTGTCTGTCAGGGGTGCTTGGTTCACATAACTGGCTGAACTCAATTAAAATATTTTGGAGAGTAAAAAAGCATTGTGTATTTATCTGTTGGCCTGGAGTTTGCCTTTTATGGTCACCACATAACCAAGCAGGCGTCAGTGAATTAGCTACAATGCTACTGTTAGGTTAGAACTGTATTACGCAATGTATAACCAATTTATATGGCAGTGTATAAACTGTATGCCACTACTGTCACATTTTTATAGAACATGTATGGAAAAAAAGCTTAATAGTGAAATGTTTAACATGTAAGTGATAAAATGCTCACCTTTGAACCACTGTCAGCAGTTTATTTTTCACTGAATGTCATTCTTCAGCACATATGTAATAATATGACATTACTGATAACAAAGCAAAACAAGCAATATAGCCATGCCAGCTTTTTGTGTGGCTTGTGTAATTATTATGACTTCAACAATGTATTCTACCAATGTAGTGCCCACTTCTAGCTAGGTAGTTTTCAGCTCAATTGTAGTAAATTGAGCAGTGATTGCTTGTGTAGGACTGTTCTGGGTTTCCTGAGCTGAGGGTTTGATTACTTCCCCCTGGCTCTGAAATATTTTTTCAGAACATAGCGTTGGGAGATTCAAATGGTCAGTTGAATATTTATCATGCCCCAGCCAATCTCTGGAAGGAGGCATTCAGAAGGTGGTTGGATGGGTGATAAATGTGTAGGAAGCCTGAGCAGATTGTTCTTTCCTCCTCAGGAAGGGTTCCAGTCTCCTGGGGAGCTTTTGCCCCTGGGAGAGAGTTACTGAGACAAGAGATTGCTGTTTGGGCCAGCTGCTGGGCTGAGGACCTGGAGAAGATTGTCTGAGGATTACATTTGCACTGGCACTGCATTAAGTTTTGGGTCTGGAGAAGGGTCTAGTTATCTCCCTCACTAAGGATCTACCTCTGGATACTGGGTGGCAGACAGCCTCTGCAACACTGTAAGTAAAGACCTTGCTGGGGACTAATAACTGCAGGAGTGCCATAAGGGAACTAAAGGACAAAAGTTGCATTGTGGACTGCTGCGATAGTGTCCAAGATATACTGGCCATTCCCTGCTACCTCCAGAAAAACTTTTTGGAAGATTAGAGAGAGAAGTTTCTCCTCCTATTGTTGTTATTGATTGGTTTGTAGTATCTTGTGACCCTTAACTCCCACTCCAGTTAAAGTTCTTCAGCAATAAATCCTAAAAAGACATCCCCTAGACCAGGGGTAGGCAACCTCGGCACTCCAGCTGTGGTGAAACTACAAATCCTATCATGCTTCTGCCTCTAGGAGTCATGCCTGTGATTGTCAGGGTCTTGCAATGTCTCATGAGACTTGTAGTTTCACCACAGCTGGAGGGCCAAGGTTGCCTATCCCTGCCCTAGACTAAGCCTTAACCTCCCTGGCGGTAATCCCGAGTGTGGCTCGGGGTGGAATTTCAGTACCATTAGCGGTAACCCCCAGCCACACTCGGGATTGCATTGCTGGATCCAGGCAGCACTACTCACCTTGTCCCCTGGATCCAGCGATGTCCCCCGCAGTGTCTGCGGGCTGTGTCCGCCGCAAGATGACTCCTGTGTACCGGGCTCCGTTCCCTGTGAGCGTCGCGCCGCACGGGGACGAAGACCGGCGGGAAATTCAAAAAGTGTAACACACACAGCACATACAGTACACTGTAATCTTACAGATTACATTACTGTATGAAATCATTTCACATCCCCTTCGTCCCTAGTGGTTTGCTCAGAGCCCTGCATGCACTTTTATATTATTTATGTCATTCTTTCTGCCTGGAAACATGAGAATGTCCATAGCAACCAAAAAGTGTCCCTTTACGTCAAAAGTGGTTTTTGATCAGCTAGAAAACAGCGATAGTAAAAAAGAATCATTTGCAGAATTGAGTGATACTGATTTTTGGGGAAATTTATCATCAGACACTGAAAGTGACGACAGCGACAATTCTGCAACTGAGCAAATTTCAGTGTTTTTGGTTTGATTACATTATTGAATACATTTTATTACTATTACGTTATTATTTTTGATAATTATTTTTAGTTATTTATTATATTATAATTTATGATTTCATTTTTCAAACTTTATCATACCCGGGATGTCTACCAGACTCTTGTTTGGACAGATTTAAGTGAGTTATTCCTAAGAATTACAGGCCTACAATATAAAAAGCCAAATTTTCATGCAAAATAATCGTACCGATTTCAGCACCAAAAATCTGAAATAATCATACCGCCAGGGAGGTTAATTGTCAGTGTGCGTGGGACTGAGCTTGTGTGACTGGCAGCCTCTGTACTATTTGGGAGAACCTGGGCATATTCTCAGAGGCCCCTTTGGGGTGAGTGCACAAGTCTTCAGGGTTTCTGGGTCATATTGGGACTGGGGCATCGAAAACTTTATTTGTTTTACTGAATCATGCCCAACAAACTGGCACATATGATTACAGAAATCCTGTACAATTAGTGCATGTTTTATGTGCACCAGCTGTTGTTAGCAGAACAATGATATCAATTCCTGCTCTTTTGAAAATGTTGGAAGGTTTACTCTAAAGCTCATATTTGTATTCAGACACAAACATTTGTTACAGGTTTTTATCCTTCCCCAAATAAGATGAAGTCTGATATTATTTTATGTGTTTAGGCTCTTAAAATATGTAACAGGATATTACTGTATATGTAGCTAGCAGGTTTTTTCTAGTTTGACTGGTTCATAAAATTAAAACTAAGTCGTAAAGTAAGCGTATTAACTTTTTATGTACATTTGTACATCTGTTCACAGCTGGTTACTATGGTATATTTTCTTTTACCAGAGATATATTACAATCATGTACATCTTAGTTTATAAGGCCACCAACTATTTTCTGCAGACTAGTGTTGCATGATTAAAGGAAACATATCATCCTAGGGACACAAATGCTTCCATTGCTAAGATTTACTTATGGATGTGTTACCTGGCTTCATGCTTACTCTTTTACTACGGTACTTTAGGTATGTGACCTATGACAAGTATGCAAACTTTCGACTTAAAATTTTGACTATTTTCGTTTAATCATACTTGTTCCAGAAGATAGTTTGCTAGCATAACTATTAGCCAACAAGCATTTTTAGAAGGTGGTCAGCAATAAAGGTTAACTTGAGTTAACTTTAAGATTTATTGAACAAAAAACAATCCTAATTGCCCCTCCACCTCTCCTTTTAAAACCTGCCAGAACTGTATTCTCTTGATATACAGCTTTTATACCTTGTAGGAAGTGGAAAGAAAGTACACCATACTGAAAATGGAACACTGAACACTAAAGGGAGATCCAGTACACCAGAGGTGGTCAACTTATGAGGCATAGGGCCTCAACCGCTGCCCCTGACATCACCAAGGTGCCAAATATAATATTCACTATATTTAATGCTACAGAAAACTGTCTGTGAACATGTTACACAAGATGGTTTGAGACTACATACAGTATCTCACAAAAGTGAGTACACCCTTCACATTTTTGTAAATATTTTATTATATCTTTTCATGTGATAACAATGAAGAAATGGCACTTTGCTGCAGCACTCATACGTCTATTTCCCAAAGAAAACTTTTGGATATGATGCTGAGCATGTGCACTCAACTTCTTTGGTCAACTACAGCAAGGCCTGTTCTGAATGGAACCTGTCCTGTTAAACTGCTGTATGGTCTTGGCCACCGTGCTGCAGCTCAGTTTCAGGGTCTTGACAATCTTCTTATAGCCTAGGCCATCTTTATGTAAAGCAACAATTCTTTTTTCAGATCCTCAGAGAGTTCTTGATGCCATGATGCCATGAGGTGCCATGTTGAACTTCCACTGACCAGTATGAGAGATGAGAATGATAACACCAAATTTAACACACCTGCTCCCCATTCACACCACAGACCTTGTAACAATAACGAGTCACATGACACCAGGGAGGGAAAATAGCTAATTGGGCCCAATTTGGACATTTTCGGTTAGGGGTGTACTCACTTTTGTTGCCAGCGGTTTAGACATTAATGGCTGTGTGTTGAGTTATTTTGAGGGGACAGCAAATTTACACTGTTATACAAGCTGTAAACTCACTACTTTACATTGTAGCAAAGTGTAATTCCTTCAGTGTTGTCACATGAAAAAATATAATAAAATATTCACAATAATGTGAGGGGTGTACTCACTTTTGTGAGAAACTGTATATGTTACAAGTATGAGTAGCTATGTGGTATAGGGGCCTCTACTGGCCCCAGGTTATGAGTAGATACGAGGTATAGGGGCATCAGCTGGCCCCAGGTTATGAGTAGCTACAAGGTATAGGGGCGTCAGCTGGCCCCAGGGTATGAGTAGCATTGAGGTACATGGACCTCAACTGCGGCCCTTGCCATCACCAAGGTGCCACACAGAAAATTAATTATATTTACTAATACAGAAAACTGTCTGTGGACATACAACAGGAGATGGTCAGCAACTGCAGGCATGCAAGAGGTGTGGTTGGAGTTTAGGAACATACTCCAGAACATAGATTAAGACTAGGAACAAATCAATGCTCCCAATCCTCCTATAAACTGCTGGGATCCAAGGGCTGCACACAAGCAGAAGGCCAAAGGTTAGGGACCAGGTTAGTACAGGAAGGGAGGGGCTTGCTAACTTGGATTTTGTTTTCTTTGTACATTGTACTTTGAACTAATAGTGTTTACCTGGCTTAACCTGCATTTTGAAAGGAGCCTGTTCTTTGAGAGAAGGGACTGAGGGAACAAGCACTCAATGGTATGATTCAACCTCTTGCCGACCACCCCACATACATTTACTGCGGGGTGCAAGTACAGGTACGTGATTTTGCCCTTCCGGGTCTGTGGTGCGCACACGTGGCGCCGGCGACCCGCTCCCACTGTGATTGGACAGAGCGGGAGCCAATCAGCAGGTCTGCCGGACATCGGGTCCCACCGATCGTTCCCGACAGAGGCTGAATGGCAGTTTAGCTATGTAAACAAGGCAGATCTCCGTTCTGTTAGAAGGGAAGACAGAAATCCTGTTTTTCTGCTAAGCAGGAACATGGATCTCTGTCTTCCCACAGTTAAAGCACCCTCCACACAGTTACAAAGCACTCCTGAGGAACACATTTAACACTTTGATTGCCCCTGATTTTAACCCCCTTCCCTGCCAGTGTCATTAGTACAGTGACAGTGCATACATTTTAGCCCTGATCACTGTATTGGTGTCACTGGTCAAAAGTGTCACTTAGTGTCCGATTTGTCCACCGCAATGTCAAACTCCCACTGTAAGTCGCTGATCGCCACCATTACTAGTAAAAATAAATAAAAATGTAATTAAAATATCCCATAGTTTGTAGACGCTATAACTTTTGCGCAAACCAATTAATATACGCTTATTGGGATTTTTTTTAACAAAAACATGCAGCAGAATACATATTGGCCTAAATTGATGAAGAAATTAGATTTTGTACATTTTTGTTACTGGATATGTTTTATAGCAGAAAGTAAAAAACCGTGTTTTTTCAAAATTGATGGGTTTTTTGTTTATAGCGCAAAAAATAATCACCGCAGAGGTGATCAAATACCACCAAAAAAGGCTCTATTTGTGGGAAAAAAGGACAATAATTTTATTTGTGTACAGCGGCTCACAACCACGTAACTGTCAGTTAAAGTAATGCAGTGCTGTATCGCAAACCTTCCAGAGCTGAAGCGGTTAAAACAGTGTGGGGAAGCATTTCACATACAAATTAGGTGTGCCACACTTTTATCTTCTTTTTGCCCTCTGGGGGTGGGGATTCTGCAGCCTGAGGGCCAACTCAATCTATAGTGCTGAAAGCGGAGTTCCGGCCGAAATATGATTTATAAGATAAAAAATACCCCTAGAATTCTCATGCCTTGTGCAATATAACAAATGGTGTAAACTATGCCCAGTTTTCTATTTGTGCCGCATCGTTTTCTTACTTTGTGAAGTTCTTGCACAGCGTGGCCATCTCCAGTGGGGACATCTGAAGCCGCAGTGTCCTTCTTCCTGGATTCCATGCATGCTGGCTAACCAGCATGCACCTGCCAATCTTGCACATGTGCAGTGCGGTGCAACCTTGGTCAGCTTGACATGACACGGCTCCAGTAACATTTAATATTGGCTTCTATGGGAAATCTTGGTCAGCTTGACATGGCACTGGAGCAGCGCCATGTCAAGCTGACCAAGATTTCCTATAGATGTCAATGTTAAATGTTACTGGAGCCATGCCATGTCAAGCTGACCAAGATTTTCCATAGACGTCAATGTTAAATGTTGCAGGAGCAGTGCCATGTCAAGCTGACCAATATCTCCCAGGATGCAAAGCTGGAAATGACGTATGGCGCCGCGGCCCCTAAAGGAGGAAATTAATTAAGATATAGGCATAAATCAGGGAAGGAACAGAAAAAAATAAATAAATTGCCAATTAATTTTAACCACTTGCTTACTGGGCGCTTAAACCCCCCTCCTGCCCAGACCAATTTTCGGCTTTCAGCGCTGTCGCATTTTGAATAACAATTGCGCGGTCGTGCGACATTGTACCCAAACAACATTTTTATCATTTTTTTCCCACAAATAGAGCTTTCTTTTGGTGGTATTTGATCACCTCTGCTGTTTTTATTTTT
>BLSH010495938.1:1503587-1523737 GCA_018402905.1 Glandirana rugosa | reverse complement strand
TTGCAGAAGAGTAGTTCAGTTAGTCCCGGTTTCATTTAAAGTGACACACAGACTTTCCAGATGTTTGCAGAAGAGTAGTTCAGTTAGTCCCGGTTTCATTTAAAGTGACACACAGACTTTCCAGATGTTTGCAGAAGAGTAGTTCTGTTAGTCCCGGTTTCATTTAAAGTGACACACAGACTTTCCAGATGTTTGCAGAACAGTAGTTCAGTTAGTCCCGGTTTTATTTAAAGTGACACACACATTTTCCAGATGTTTGCAGAACAGTGATATGGGTTCTCCCGGCTTATTTATACTTTTTTGACACAGTTTGAAGATGATTTTAGAACAGTTTTATGGCTTCTACCGTTAATTAATACTTTTCAGACCCAGTTTGAAGATGGTCCACATCCACCTCCATTTTTGCTTTTTTTATGTTTTTATTTTTTTAAAAATGATTTTAGTTATTTCCCTGTCCCCATTTCTTTGTAGGGCACTTGTCCCACCCTTACCCCCATGTTCCTTCCTTTTGCAGACCTCTAGGAATTTCCTGGACTTTTTTACAGCAATTTTCAGAATTTTTGTTAAAATTACCAGAACCCCGGAACCGGACTTTTTTTGAAAATTCCGGGTTCGGGTCCGTATCCCGGACACCCCAAAGTTCGGTAGGGACCCGAACTTTACAGTCTGGGTTCGCTCAATTCTACTTAGGAGGTTTAATCCCAGTAGTTTGTGCAGAAAGATAATCTGCAGAGCAATAGTCTGCAGCAGCAATGGTCTATACTTAGTGCAGATCCTCTTTTGATAAATGAGTGTCCATCCATCAGGGTCAGCAGCCGTGCAATGGCTGATTCAGGTAGTTCTTAATAGCACCACTTCTACAGAGTGGCGCTATTACTGAACCAATTTAAAAAAAATATATCTCCTGTTCATAGATAGCAAAACTGGAGGTAATTAAGGCCAACTCTGAGTTGGCATAGAGTGACAGGCAGAGTTTTTTTTCTCTGTATGCTGTGCAGCAGAGTAGCTTATCTCCCACCACTACCTCTTCCCCTCCCTACCTATCATTGATTTTTAAGGGGCTGTCGGCTTCTCAGGCGACTGCTTTCTAGTAACCAGTGATGCTGACAGTGGAGTGAGCAATGAAACTAAGTCTATTTACTGGGTCACTGTTCGAGGTTTAAGTTAATGTGTTTTTTTATATGACAGAGCCCCCTAATACCACATTGCAGCCAGATCACATAATCAGTCTATGAATGTGGGCATGGCCAGGAATTGGGTGCCCAAGTTTGGGGAAAACACAAAAATGCCAGCATGATGGGCAACTTTGTCCAAGCATCTTTTAGCTAGCTTAAAAATCAGTTTAGTAGGTACCTGATAAAGACATACTGCTCTCTCTAGCTGCTCCTCCTAGTCCATTGTTGGAAGATGTTGGAACAATTGAACTTGGGTACTAGTAGTAGGGCTGCTCCCAAGGGTGCCATGATAAACATTAGGCCCTCGTCCATGCAAGCAGATGTAAAATGCATACGCTGCCAACTACACCAGGGTATGGATAGGGCCAGGAATTGGGTACCCAGGTTGGGGGGAAACACACAAACTCCAGGAAAGGGTTAAACGATCCTTCTATTGCAGAGAGGTAGGTACACAGTCAACAAACAGACATCTGCAAACACTAGCACTAGTACAATGGCTTTAGTAACTTTGGCACAAATTTGAGGTAACAGTTTCAGATACTTATGAACTCATAAATTTAGTAACATTGGCGATATGGATACAAATACAGTAACGTTGACGGCCCACAATATCTCTCAGTACTGCATGTGTTACACAGGTATGGCCTGATTGGCGATGTTGTGGCACAAGCAGCCCTTGAGGGAATTGCGGAACCTGGGTATTGAGTCTTTAAGCCGGAGGACAGCAGAGTGTACAACAATGTCCCTAAACTTTCCCTCCCTCATGCAGAAATATGCAGGAATGCACCTATACCCTGAGGCTAAATCACTGTCCTTGAAAATTGTGGTTCTTCTCACTAATGTAGCCACTCACAGAATGCACGCCAACCCCATCAGGGCACTGGTATTTATTAGCACTGCCCATACTAAAGATGGCCATGAAGGTCACTCAGGGCTGCATAGTCCAATCAGACCACTACCCAACTCCCCCCTCCCCCATGCCTCCCACATGTTCCCTTCAGCCTCCACTCCCCCCCTGCACAGTGGCACACAGCGCCACCTACAGTATGGAGGGTATACTACACATGCCTACACTACCTCTCCATTTAACAGATACAGTCTTCTGCATAAGAAACACAGTATAGAAGTAGATAAAACCATAATACAAGTTAAAATATTGAATAAATTAACTTTACACAATGCAATCAGTATATTTGACAGGTAACTGCCCTTCGAATGGACCAGAGAGGACGACAGGCCGAAAGGCCGTCCTGTCCTCCTTTGGCTCAGCGTCAGAGTTCTCAACAACTGTAGGCTGCTAAGATGCCTCAGGTGTTTGGAGGTTATCATGGGGAGACATAACACCCTCACCTGGGCCAGCAACTGTGTCCCCAATAATGTACATTAACAAGACACTCAACACATTCCTGTGGGTCTACAGCAGTGTCCCCAAGGGTGCCACCAGAATTTTCTGCAGGAATGCCCACACGTGCAACTGGGCACTCAGAATCAAGAGGCCTGGATTCTATAGGGAGCAAGTACCACACAGGAGGAACTTCTTGTACAAGTGGAATGTCCACGGTACTCTTTTCCCCTAAACAGTAAGTTTAGTAGACCAGTCTCTACTCAGTTCACAGGGCCTCAACAAGTTTTGATGAAGGCGTTTCCGGATCCACCGTGGTCCCTTGGCCACAACATCATAAACAGGTGTGGGTGGGAACGGTTTGTTTTTCAACTCAATAGGGACAAGATTCCCACCTGGGCTACAGCTTGTTACCTCTCTCTAATTCCTGATTTTTGACCAACACCCAGTACAGATGTTATATAATTACCTCGAAGGATTTGGTAAAGATGATGATGTCTTCTGGGTATGTCAAAAGTTAAAGTCTCCCAGGCATCACTCCATCAGCCTCTGAAAGGTACTGGGGGCATTAGTCAGCCCAAAGGGCATACAATTACATTTTTACAGTCCAAGTGGTGTTATAAAGATCATCTTCTCCTTATTTTGTTCTTTAACGGGGCCCTGCCGTTAACCACTGAGCAGGTCCAGGGTAGAGAAGTAGCATGCTTGGCTCAATGCCATGAAAGACTCATCCACCCTAGGCAATGGGTAGGCATGCCAGTGGGTGCAGGCATTAGGTTTACGATAGTCCACACAGAAATAGCTATGTAAGCTTCCGTCTTTCTTTTTAACTAAGAAAATAGGTGCGGCCCAGGGGCTACAACTTTTCCTCACAATCCCACTTTGCAGCATGTTGCGAATTAAGTCCTTGACCTCTTGACACAAAGTAGGGGATATGTGTCTATACCTCTCAGGAATAGGCACTGCGTCCCCTGTGTGGATGGGGAGGTCCAGTACCTCTGTACGTATATAGTCCTCAGGACTTGCAGCAAACACCAGTACATGCTTTTCCAGAAGCTGATGTAACATGTGCTGCTCAAACAATGGAAACTCTGCGAAGAGAAGAACCAGCAGGTCGAATAGTTGTTGGTTCTGGCTATCCCCCATGGGATGCTTGCAAAGCATATACCCTCTAGAAAGAGTTCCAGCCCCCAACCAGTCCCCTGGTACGTCCATGTCCCTTTGGATCTCCACCATGACAGAGGACCCTTGTAGCTTCTTCTGGGCCTCTACCAACAAAGGTCAGATGACTTCTTGCTGTGGCGCCAAACGTACCATTTGCTTTGGGGGTGTATGGACTATTCCCACTCTCTGGCTGCCTCCAGCTTTTCCTTCGGTGCCATTTGCAAGCCTGGATTAGGTTTTGCCGAACGACTCAATGCTCGCAATTCCAGTTAGAGCCATAGGCCAAGATATTTGGACTCCAGAAAGGCCTATTTAGGGAGGATATATATATATATATATATATATATATATATATATATATATATATATATATATAAATCCACCATTCAACTATAAACACTATATCTCCTCCCAAAACAGGCCTTTCTAGAGTCCGAATATCTTCCTCTGTGGATTCACCAGATGTCTCTCCATAAATACCCTCTAGACTCTTCAGCATTTCTATTGATTGATTTTTTTTTTTAGTTGTTCAGCATGACTCCAGTAAAAGTATACCTGGTTAGGTTTTCAAGCACATGCATTTTCTGAGATTTTTTGAGTTGTTTTATTTTGTAACTGAATGTGTGATTCATATATTGCTTTTCATTATCTAATTATATCATTCTTAATTCATAGTGATTTCATATGCATCTGTTATAAGTCTCCTGTAGAAGTCATCGTTTGGTGAAACATGTAGAGCTGGATTTACTGCATTCTTTCCATAATCGCATAGACACTGTATGATGATGATTTCATGCTGATTTTAAACATTGTCTCAATAAAATTTTGATATTTTTATACTTACGTTGTGTTGTGGCACCTTTCAATCCCATTTTCCTCTATCAAACGTTTTGCTTGATTAAGGTATGTGGTGCTGATGGCTTTCTGACATCCAGCAATTAAATGATATTCTGCGCCTTCCTGCTCTCGGGCCACCACCTCCACTACAACCTCATTAAAGATGAAGGTTGGGACCTCAGCAGTTCTTGTAGGGTCTGACATACTGGGCCCACGCTCACCTCACCGATGAACAGCTTGCCCAGAGCGCCTATATCAGCACACCCCTGGTGGTCCTTTTCTGTAATCTTTCTATAGCTTCTCTAAGGCTACCACAAAGTGAGTTAAGCTCTCACCCTCTTGCTGTCTACATATGAAGAACCAGCACCTTAGCTTCGTCAGAGAGATACTGTATTTTCTCCAAAAAAGCCTTGATGCCTAGCGATTATTTGCACCAGCATGGCATGCTCTTCCTCCAGGAGTACCATAATAGCCTGAAAGGCAACTTTGTCCAAAGAGCTTATAGCTAGCTTGAAAATCAACTTAGTGGGTACCTGATAAAGGCACATTGCTCTCTCTAGCTGCTCCTCCCAGTCCATTAGCGAGATGTTGGAGCCATTGAACTTGGATACTAGTACTAGGGCAGCTCCTACGCGTGCCATGGTGAACATTAGGTCCTTGTCCGTGCAAGCAGATGCGATACGCATACAGTGCCGACTACACAAGAATGTGGATGGGGCCGGGAATTGGGTACCCAAGTGCTGGGCTACAGCAATAGGGAGAAAGAGACATGCCTTTATCTTTCTCTCCCTCTACTGAGATACTGATGTTATGCTGTGCCATTCTCCTCTGGCCAACAGGGGAAGAATTAAAACCAATCAAGCCTGTAGACTTCTACGCAGAGCGCTAAAAATGCTGGATACATTATAGTGGTTACACTACACATTCCAATATACACTGTGCAGTAGGAAGAGGGGAGAGAGGACATTTATTAACTTGCCGGGGAAAGTTCTTCCTCTTAGGCATCGAGGGAATCAGAGGGAGAGAACTTCTGTCTGGAGCCCATACCACTTGAGATCCAAGCCTGGGACCGGAAGCAAGGACATGCAGGGGTAGCATAGCACCGACCATATTGCAGAGATTGCACTGATGCAGTAGGGAGACTGGAGCATCTGCTGAGCCTCCGCTTCCCGCCTCTGATCACCAGAGGCTTTCAGGGAGAGACCAAGGGGGACCCCCTTCTACAGCGAGAGGTCACCACAGCATCCTGGCGACTTGTGAGAGGGCTATTTGCCAATTGCTGATACTGCTAGCAGGGACTGAGCCACTGAGAGCAGGACACCGAGTATACCCAATACATACCATACCAATATTGCACTCTATACTTTACTTTTTCCAAACTTAGACTGCAACTATACCAGCCCTAAACCACATTATAACGAACCTTTACTGCATTTGAACCACACATCTACCTTAAACCTGTGCTGGGACCATACTGTATTTATACAGCATGCAGGTTAACTGGGACTGTCGTTAAGTGCAAAGATGCTCTTAAAGGCCCCCCAATAATAGAGAAGAAGAACATCTCAAAGGACTGCTCCTCCCATGATAATTATTCTACAAGCCCCCTTTGTTCCCCAGACCCCTCTGCTACCATCCTCCTTTTCTTTTGGACAGTGTACACCCAGTTGGCCTAGGACTGGCATCTAAACCATAATGCACTCTTGCAGTATAGTTCCAGCACTTGCTAGATTAAATTTTACTACTGCTCACGGCTGCATTTGAGGTGGCCTTACTACTGTTTATGTTGATTTTGACAGCAAATATCATCTTATACCTAGTCTTTACTGTTAATCACTCTGTATGCTAAACAATGTTATTATTATTGTTAATCCACTTTTATGCTTGTCTAATTACCAACTGTATTGGATGACAATATATATTACATTTGCTTTACTACCTAGTTGGGTGCCTGTTTTCTTTGATATAGCACTACTATTGGGTACTAAGTATTACTTTCAGTGATTTCCTGTGATATTGTATGTTTGTACACTCAACCTAGTGTGTCAGAGGGGCTGAGGTTCTTGAGAAGGTTAAAGCAAAGAACAGAGGGCCCATCCTATCCAGCAGCTCCTATGGGGTAGTGCTACATGCACATCATGGAAAAGAAGGGCCAGGCATGCACCTAGAAACAACATGCCAGGTTGCACATAATAGACTTGTCAGTGCTCCCAAGGCTATCCACCAATCAGTGTCGTCACTAGGGTTGGTGTTACCTGGTGCCGTAGAACATGATGTCACCCCCCCACCCACTAAAGTCTTCCCTCAGTACAGACCCCCCTCCTGTAATACAGATCCCCCTCCCTCACCTCAAGCACACAGGGGAGGATTGATTCCGTGTGTACTGCAGTCTGCAGCCACTCAGACTGTCACTCGTCTCTGTGGGCGGGCGGCTTGTGACACATAGCAGCCAGAGTGAGAGTGAGACTATGCAGAGTCTCACTCACACTCCGGGACCCTGGACTCTCCACCGATCACCCGCCTTGGTTCAGGTGACGGTCAGGATGGTGTCACCCCTCTGCAGGTGTCACCCTGGTGCAGGCTGCACCCACTCACCCACCTAGTGACACCACTGCCTCCAATTCCTTATATGTGGAGTTCCCCTAAGGAGGCGAGGGATATGAATTGGCGCAAACAAAAGTGCTCTGTGAAGAAAGATTATATAAGGCCCAGGTGACAAGAGCAGAGGCAGGTATGGTAGAGTGGAGTGCAGATGTTAGAATACATAAGGCTTGATTCACAAAGTTTCAACAAAATAATAATATTTGTTTCAGCCATGTGACTGTACATTTCACATCATATTAGACTTAACTGAAGATAACTGAATTTTTTTTTTTTTTTTTAATAAGTATCACTCTGGTATGTAAATTGTAACTTAAACCTGTACAAGGTTCCTGATAACTGAGGTCCTCCTGTCCCCTTATTAGCTCTCCGGACTCTCTCCAGTTCCAGCACATCCTTGTCAGAACTAGATGGCATATTACCAGAGTTTTGTAAGTCAGTAGAATTATAGTTTTACTTCTTTTAATGCATGCTAATAGTCTGCTAGCCTTGCTTGCTGCAGCTTGGCATTGCAGGCTATTGCTAAGACTGTTATCTACTAGAACCCCATCAAATATTAGATAAACATAGTATCTCACAAAAGTGAGTACACCACTCACATTTTTGTAAATATTTTATTACCGTATATACTCGTGTATAAGTCGACCCGTGTATAAGTCGACCCCCCTACTTTTGCCCAAAAAATATGGGAAAACTTATTGACCCGCGTATAAGCCTAGGGTGTGAAATGCAGCAGTCAGAACACAGGGACAGGGAGCCAGAACACAGGGACAGGGAGCCAGAACACAGGGATTTTAGCCAGGACACAGGGATTTTAGCCAGAACACAGGGATTTTAATGCCAGGACACAGGGATTTTAATGCCAGGACACAGGGATTTTAATGTCAGGACACAGGGATTTTAATGTCAGGACACAGATACTGTAGCCAGAACACATAAGGGATGAGTAAGGTCATTTTTTTTCACATTAAACAGAGCTGTGCTGCTTCTAAGAGCAGTTCTGTGCTGTGTAAGTGTGATTAAACACATTGGTATGCAAAGAATGCTGAGAATGCAGAGAGAGCTGCAGCCCTTCACGGAGATCAGCTTGTCCCGCCCACCTGCCGACATCAAGCTGAGAATCTGACACCTCTCTCAGCATTCTTTGCATACCAATGTGTTTTAATCACACTTACACAGCACAGAACGGCTCTTAGAAGCAGCACAGTTCTGTTTAAGTGAAACTACTGATCACCACAGACACTGACTCGGGTATAAGTCGAGGGGGGTCTTTTTGAGCACAAAAATGGGCTGAAAAACTCGACTTATACCCGAGTATATACGGTATATCTTTTCATGTGAGAACACTGAAGAAATGATACTTTGCTACAATGTAAAGTAGTGAGTGTACAGCTTGTATAACAGTGTAAATTTGCTGTCCTCTCAAAATAACTCAGCACACTCACCATTAATGTCTAAACCACTGGCAACAAAAGTGAGTACACCCCTAAGTGAAGATGTCCAATTTGGGCCCAAAGTGTCAATATTTTGTGTGGCCACCATTATTTTCCAGCACCGCCTTAACCCTCTTGGGAATGGAGTTCACCAGAGCTTCACAGGTTGCCACTAGAGTCCTCTTTCACTCCTCCATGACGACATCATGGAGCTGGTGGATGTTAGAGACCTTGCCCTCCTCCACCCTCCATTTGAGGATGCCCTACAGATGCTCAATGTGGTTTAGGTCTGGAGATATGCTTGGCCAGTCCATCACCTTTACCCTCAGCTTCTTTAACAAGGCAGTGGTCATCTTGGAGGTGTGTTTGGGGTCGTTATCATGTTGGAATACTGCCCTGCGGCCCAGTCTCTGAAGGGATGGTATTATGCTCTGCTTCAGTATGTCACAGTACATGTTGGCATTCATGGTTCCCTCAATGAACTGTAGCTCCCCAGTGCCGGCAGCACTCATGCAGCCCCAGACCATGATACTCCCAGCACCATGCTTGATTGTAGGCAAGACACACTTGTCTTTGTACTCCTCACCTGGTTGCTGCGACACACGCTTGACACATCTGAACAAAATAAGTTTATCTTGGTCTCATCAGACCACAGGACATGGTTCCAGTAATCCATGTTCTCAGTCTGCTTGTCTTCGGAAAACTATTTGTGATCTTTCTTGTGCATCATCTTTAGAAGAGGCTTCTTTCTGGGATGACAGACATGTAGACCAATCTGATGCAGTGTGCGGCTTATGGTCTGAGCACTGATAGGCTGACCCCCTACCCCTTCAACCTCTGCAGCAATACTGGCAGCACTCATACGTCTATTTCCCAAAGACAACCTCTGAATATGACGCTGAGCACGTGCACTCAACTTCTTTGGTCAATCATGGAGAGGCCTGTTCTGAGAGGAACCTGTCCTGTTAAACCACTGTATGGTCTTGGCCACTGAGCTGCAGCTCAGTTTCAGGGTCTTGGCAATCTTCTTATAGCCTAGACCATCTTTATGTAGAGCAACAATTCTTTTTTTTCAGATCTTCTGAGAGTTCTTTGCCATGAGGTGCCATGTTGAACTTCCAGTGACTAGTATGAGAGAATGAGAATAAAAACACAAAATTTAGCATACCTGCTCCCCATTCACATCTGAGACCATGTAACACTAATGAGTCACATGACACCGTGGAGGGAAAATGGCTAATTGGACCCAAATTTTGACATTTTCACTTAGGGGTGTACTCACTTTTGTTGCCGGTGGTTTAGACATTAATGGTTGTTTGTTGAGTTATTTTAAGGGGGACAGCTAATTTACACTGTTATACAAGTTGTACATTCACTACTTTACATTGTAGAAAAGTGTAATTTCTTCAGTGTTGTCACATGAAAAGATATAATAAAATATTTACAAAAATGTGAGGGGTGTACTCACTTTTGTGAGATACTGTATATAGGATGAAAAAAGACATGTTTATGGTGTTCCACTTTGAAAGGGAAACATAATCCCTTTAGCTTAGGTTCACACTGATGCAGTGCAAGTTGAATCCATTTTGCAGTGCGACTTCAAGGAGCAGCTCCAGTTGATGTGGTTCAGAAGCTACTCTAATGCGTTTTTGATGCAATTTGCATACATTCAGTCTCTCTCTCCCTCCTGACATGGACCAGACATGGGAGATAAGGAACAAAGCAAATACTTGTAGAAAAGTATTGGAATTGTGTTATCTTAGAACAAATAAGTGATGTGCACGCAATTTCCATTCAAGTCTACGTATCTACAGATTGCACTGCACTGCACTAAACTCATACAGGACCCTTTTTAAAATCGCATCTAAATCACACTGCATATATGTGAAAGGCAGTGTTACCAACCTACTAGATTGAAATTTACTGACATGAAGTTTTTACTGGCATTTCCAAAAGTTACAAAATTCGTTTTAAGTGCAACTTTCAGTATTTAGCCTACAGACAAGTACAATATGCAATTCATAATGTGATTTAAGGTAGGTATTAAGATAAAAACATATTTCCTATTTTATTTTCAATATACAGTAGTAAGTAAGTAACTCAGGGACAGGACTCAGGAGGGCAAGAAATTAGAATGGGTAGGCACACACACATGAAATTGACTCTCACAGTGACATGGACAGTAGTGTGCAGCAGCACAGATGATGATGACACCATACCGACATGATACATTCCCTGTTGAGTCACAGTGAGAGACTCTCTCCACGCCAGGTGGTCCCTTCAGTCCACTCCAGTCCAAACAGCACTGGCAGTCTTGCTCCCGACTCGCCTTGCTCCCATCCCGCAGACCGACAAATGAGGCGCCAGCCTGCTCTGCTCAGCTCTGCCAGACTGCCCCCCCCCCCACTGCCGCCACCCAAACACACTGTAGTGGGCACTCGGATGGTCTTGCCAGCCCCGGACCAGAGCTGTGCATGTGTCACAGCCATATTTTTTACTAGCAGACTTCGGTATCATTTAAAGTCCCAAAGCTCTCTTCTTTATCAAGTAAAAATACTGATGGTTGGTAAATGGCCTCAATAGAACAAAACGAAAACCAAAATCAGGGCTGAATAATATTTTTAGCTCTGTGAAATATGTAGTGCCCTCTACTTAAGTAGGAGCTAGAGTTAGATTTTTTGGTTAGGTGAGGTAAAATTTAGCCAGGCCTAAAAATATGCAGGCCTGGTTGTTTTGGATTCTGGGTTGGGAGTGGCCCAGGGTAGGACTGGGTGATTCACAGATGATGTCACCAGGACCTCCCACTTCTTTCCAGAGAGGCTTCTGAAGCTTTGTGGAAAGAGAGGTGGGAGGGTGGGTGTAACCATCTGGGGTATTCTGGGGAGCACTGACCAATCCCCAATCTGGATTGGCAGGGGGCAGGCATCCTCAAATACCCAGGGTCAGCCCAATCCAGGAAGGAGTTTGGGTGGAAGTTGGAGAGATGAGATAACGTGGAGGTTGTCATGGCCCCAGGGAGACCCCAGTCCGGGGGGGGGGGGGCGTGACCTTAGCCGGGTAGAGCTCGGGTGCAGCCAGGAGTAGCGAGATCTTGGTGGCAGGCGCAAGGGAGAGCGGAAAGGACAGCTGGAGTGAACGCTATTGGAGAGATCTCTGAGAAGAACTACAAGTCACAGGTGTCGGTGAGTGACACATACCCTGGAAAGCTGGAGGAGAAGCATGCCGGAGCGGATTGGGGCGAGAGACAGTTTGGGAAGGATGAAGAGGCCAGCATGGGACTGTGGTGTCACTGTGGCAGTGGAGAAGGCTGTCGCAGCCGGGAGGGCTGACAGGGTCTTGAAGAGGATGGGCTGGGAGCAGTAGTCCATCAGGCCGGCTAGCACAGTAGTACTTTTTCTACACTTCAGGGACCAACTGTCCCTGCCTGTAATTGGTGGTCCTGAGGTCCTGCTTCATCTACAGTAAGCCTCACCATGTGCTAGCTTGGCCAAACAAGAGGATATGGAGGCCTGGTAAATATCCTTCCAGGTCTCACCAATGAGAGCAGGTGTTGTGCAGGTGAGAGGAACAGGAGTCTGAGAAGCAAGTGATGTGCCGGAGGAAGAAAAAGGAGTGTATATACTGGAAGTGTATATAGAAGGTCCCACACTAAATGGAATCTATTCGTTGGGCATCCAACAACTTTCCAATCTCTATCCAAGTTTAATCCCCTAATAAATAAAACTAAATAAAATTACTGGCCTTTTCAGTGACTCTCGATACGGTATAGATGTGATTGAGGTCAGTGGGATAAGGTGGACCACAACACTCAGCCACCCCTGAGGGGGCCATTGGCTACAAATAATTCAATGTGATGTTCATAAACTTAACAATGTGCTATTGTTAAGAAAACCAATTACTATGTAAAATGTATAACTGTACATTGTTTGCAGGGGGCAGCCATATTTGCACAATAGATACAGTAAGCAGACTTTACTTCCTGTTTTTCATAGCTACACATTTGATATGCATCATTGTGTCTTCTCGCATTTCAAATCAGTCTTTGTTTTTTTTTTTTGTTCTTCTGTCTGTAATCTCATAAGCCTGTAAACTCCTGAAAATGTCTGTGTGCATGGACACATAGGCTAATGGAGGGGAGTTAACGGGCAGAGAAAAGTAAAAGCTCAAAACAGCCCAAACACCTGTAGGAGCAGCTTATTTGAGTTGCAGTGTGCATGAAGCCTAAAGCCTCGTACACACGGTTCAACGGTCGTATGACCGAACGGACCAAATCGTATGTTGGCTGTTGTATCTCGCATACTGACATGCACTACGCGATCGTACGACCAAGCTGAACGTAGTGACATGTTATGAACGTATAGAGAGAAAGTTCAAGTGCATGTAATTAGTGTCCGGCCGTTCTTGACCTCTGAGCATGCGTGTTTTGCACAATACAACTTGTTGGACCTACTTCTCTGTACACACGATACAACGGTCGTATGACCGCTTGTTGGTACTACCAAAGTTTTCTAGTCCACTCATACAACTTCTGTTGTATGACCGTCGTACGTCAGCTTTTATAATCGTGCGTACTAATGGTCGGATTAGCATACAACGGTCGTTTGTACGATCTGTTGTATGCGATCGTCGAACCGTGTGTACGAGGCTTTAGGCTGGGTTCACACCTTGCGAACTGGAGACGGGTTTCTCCGCATCCAATTTGCATAGCAGGAGATTCAGATCAGAATTCAGCACAAAATTCAGGCTGAAATCGGACCTGAAACGGTGAATGAAGACACAGTGGACTCCTGTTGTGAGCCGCTGTGTTCTCCAGTGTGAACCCAGCATTAACCGCTAAAAATGCAGCTAAACCACTGTAGGAGAAAATATTTCTTTAAGCTTGCATGAGGCCTAATCAAGAAACTGTGAACAGGCAGTTCTTTATTGCAGAAGAGACATACAATGTCTCTTCTGCAATAAAAACACTTACCTGCAGCATGCATACAGATCAGTGTGCATTTAAAGCTGGAATTACGTACTTACAGTATCTCACAAAAGTGTTGAGTTGTATGTGTTGAGTTATTTTGAGGGGACATGAAATTTGCACTGTTATACAAGCTGCACACTCACTACTTTACATTGTAGCAAAGTGTCATTTCTTCAGTGTTGCCACATGAAAAGATATAATAAAATATTTACAAAAATGTGAGGGGTGTTCTCACTTTTGTGAGATACTGTATGTGCACATATGTGGAATGTCGTCAACCTCCCAACCAAGAGGCCAAAAACCCGGTACCCAGAAATAGTCGGAGAGATGACAGTGGCCATATTGCTAAAATGAGGAGGTGAGTATTTCCCCTCATTTTCTTTCCCGGAATTTCCCTGTGGTAACCAGGGAATGTACCCAAGAAAGGAAGTAGGGGAAAATATCGTTAACAAATGCATATGGAGCAATACCAGGGAAGAAAGGGCTTTTATTCATCTCCAGGGTTATTTAAGCAGAACTAAAGGCAAAACTTTCTTTTTCATTTTATGCAGAGTAAAAGAGGGTTATACTCCTGTCACTTTATTTGGTTTTTTTTTTGCCATCTGGGCCCCACTGGGGAGATTTCTCTTCACTTCCTGTCCCATAACCAGAACAGGAAGTGAAAGGGAATCCCTACAAATTGGGAGAATCCCAGGATGTCATCAGGACGCTCTATTCCTGTGACAGCCTAAATTTGGAATTTTCTTTCACTTCTCTTGGTTATAACATTAAGAGCTGGTTCACACTACAGCCTCCTGGGAGGCGACTTGTGTCGCTCCAAGTCGCTTGCCAAGTGAAATCCCATAGAAGTGAATGTGAGCGGTCTAAATGTACACTACTGAAGTAGCTCCGACTTCAGAAAAGGTTCTTGTACTACTTTGAGGCGACTTCTATCCGACCTGTGCCCATAGAAATCAATGGAAGTCGCCTCCAAGTCGGATCCCCCATCCAAACAGAAGCGACTTCACAGTGAAAAGAATAGAATTTATTTTAGGGCAACCCCCTCCCTCCCTTCTCTGATTGGCCACAGCAAAGTCGCCTGGCATGAAGTCGTGTTGTAAGTCGTGCTATAAATTGCCCGAAGTCGCGCTGAAGTTGCTTTCAAAGCGCCTAGCAAAGTTGCCCCGCAAGTTGGATCGCCCCTGTGTGAACCGGCTCTAAGGCCTCTTTCACACGGGCTGTCCGATCAGGTCCACCTGTCAGTTTTTCAGGCGGACTTGATCAGGCCTTGCACTCCCACCTATGGAGCAGCGGATGTCAGCAGTGACGTGTCTGCTGACATCCGCTGACATCTGCCGTTATCCAATCCGTTCCTGTCCACAAAATCCAGACAGATGGTGGTCCTAATTTCTATCTGTCTTGTGGATTGGATGAAAACGAACAGGCGATCCGTTTTCACCCAATTTCCCCATAGAGAAGAGCGTACTGTGTCCGTCTCCACTCTGCACAGTGAGCAGAGACGACCCTGTCATCCGCCTGCTCAGCAAGGATCAGCGGAGCGTTCCCCCGCCGAGCAAGCGGAATCCGTATAACGGAGGCGCCTGAGTGAAAGGGGCCTAAAGAGGAGAAATAGAGAGGATGGGCCTCTAGTGAGGGTACAGACAAAAATTAAAACATAGCAGGTGTACTAATCCCTCTCCATTCTATCTAAACATTTTGCCTTTAGTTATACATTTAAGAAGAGGTTTTCATTGTTATTTGTGTCCCTGTTATACATATTTGTCTTTATGGTCATCTGAAAAAATCTGGCAATGTAGATTTCCCTGTTGTACACTTAGGCCCCTTGCACACATACGGACCGTTCAAGTCTGCCTGTCAGTTTTTCAGGCAAATCTGAACGGACGCTCCATTAACCTCTACGGAGCGACGGATGTCAGCGGGGATATGTCCACTGACATCTGATCCGCTAAATCCACATGGATGGAAACCCTATTTTCCATCCGTCTGGCAGATCTGATGAAAATGGACAAGCGGATCCGTTTTCATCTGATCCCCATAGAGGAGAGCGGAGCTGTCATCCGCCGACTCAGCGGGAATCAACGGATTGATCCCCGCTGAGAAGCGGAGTCCATTAAAAAAGGACTCTGCTACTGTGAAAAGACCCTTAGGCCCCTTTCACACGAGCGGATCGTTCGGGTCCGCCTGTCAGCTCTGATCCACCAAAAACAGATGGATGGAAACCCTATTTTCCATCCGTCTGGCGGATCGGATCGGATGAACACAGACAGACGGTCCGTGTTCATCCGATTCAGCATAGTGGAGAATGAAGCTGTGACAGGTCAGTCTCTGCACTAAGTGCAGAGACTGTCCTGTTATCCGCCGGCTCAGCTGGGATCAACGGATGGATTCCCGCTGAGCACCGGAGCCTGTCAAAACGGGCTCCGCTAGTGTGAAAGAGCCCTTAATCTCCCTCACTGACTCAGTAAGGAGCCCCAGGCAAAGTTTGCATGCCTAAGGACCCCTTTCACACCTCTTCATTGCAGTGCGTTGCGGGAAGGCACACAGTAATACACGTTACGTGCCTCCCAACTGGGAGTTGAGAGAGAAGGACATTTTGGTACAGAGAAGATGTGCAGTGTGCAGAATGCTCCACATGGCAAAACACTGATCTGCGAGTGAGAGCAGACTGCACATGCCTTGCTAGCCAAGTGCTTATTTGTGAGTTTCTGGGGCCGTGCATTCAAAGCTCAATACTTCCTGCCATCTGCAGGACAGAGAGGGGAAGGAAATGAAATAAGCAACTGAAAAAATATTATTTTACCAAATCACAATTATTGCATATTAATGTACTGAGGATACTGAACTAAAGCTTCGTGCACACGGTGCAACGGTCGTATGAAAACGGTTGTACGATCACCCGACCGTTAGTACGCGCGATTAGAACAGCTGACGTATGGCGGTCGTACAACAGAAGTTGGATGAGCAAACTAGAAAACTTTGGTTGTACAACAAGCGGCCATAAGACTGTTGCATGTGCAAAACAGGCATGCTCAGAAGTCAGGAACACTCAGAAGTGTCCATTCGTGTAAACATACGATCCTACTTCACAAATTACATGCACCTGAGCTTCCTCCCTATAAGTTCGTAACACGTCACTACGTTCGGCTTGGTTGTACGATCGCTTAGTGCATGTCAGTACACGAGATACAGCAGCCAACATACGATTTGGTCCGTTCGGTCGTACGATCCTCGCACCGTGTATACGAGGCTTTACACTTTTTTTTTTGCAGCCCATCTAAATCTACTAGTCAATCTAACACTACTTTCTGCACATGTTGATATTGTTGCTGTTCATAGGTGGTTGCTCCTCCATAGATAGAGTAGTAGAGTGAGTGTAGCCACCATAAGGGTAGTTTTGCCAACCCCCCCAAAGTGAAATTTATGACAGGACACCCAAAATATACAAACAACACCAATTTTTTACTGACAAAAATCATGACACTTCAAAAAATGTACATGAAATGGACATTTTAAGTGCAAATATCAGTATTTAAGCTATAAACATATACTATAGCTAGGGCTATTAGCAATGTGTTTAACCAATTCACCCCTGGAAGGATGGATTCCCATGTTAGGACTAGAGCACTTTTTGCGATTTTGCAGTGCGTCGCTTTAACTAACAATTGCGCGGTCATGCGACGTTGTACCCAAACAAATTTGGCGTCCTTTTTTTCCCCACAAATAGAGATTTCTTTTGGTGCTATTTGATCGCCTCTGCGTCATTTCTGATCACCGCTATAAACAAAAAAAGAGCGACAATTTTGCAAAAAAAACCCCGCAATATTTCTTACTTTTTGCTAAAATCCAAATCCAAAAAAAATATATATAAAAAAACACATTTATTCATTGGTTTTGGCCGATTTATATTCTTCCTCATATTTTTGCTAAAAAAAATTGCAATTGGCATTTATTGATTGGTTTGTGCAAAAGTTGCTGCATTTACAAACCATGAGAATTCATTTCTGGCATTTTTACATTTTTTTTTTACTGGTAATGGCGGTGATCTGCGTTTTTTATTGGGACTTTGATATTGGGGCGGACACGTCGGACATTTTTGACACTTTTTTGGGACCAATGACATTTATACAGCGATCAGAAATTTAAATAGCCACTGATTACTGTATAAATGTCATTGGCAGGGAAGGGGTTAACCTGCAGGGGGCAATCTAGGGGTTAACTGTGTTCCTTAGGCATGTTCTAACTGTGAGGGGGCTGGGCTACCATGAGCATAAGAAATCTAACTGATCCCAGTGACAGGGACAATTAGATCATTTAAATGCTCACTGACAGAGCGGGGAACCGCCGTATTTACATTGGCGGTTGACCGTTCTTTCTCTCTACCAGGTCATCGCGGCTCGCGGGCGGACATCGGGTCCGCCCAAGCCGCGGGCACACTCCTGCAGAGTGCGGTCAGGCACCCTCACACATACCCAGTGATGTGAACAGCCTCAGATGATACACAGAGATGAAACAAATCTTCCTACATAAGTTTTACATGTATATCTGCTGTCTTGATCTTTATATACTGTTTAGAAAGTGCACATCGTGTTAGGAGATTTTATCTTCCTGGTTAGCACTGCCGTGAAGCCTGGGCATATAGCCAAGACAGCTCATTGGAGGAAAGGCACACACCCCCTCTCCTCAGAGGTAGAATCTTTCAGCTCTGTTCGCTGCATAGTTCAGGGCTCTGCTAATCTATTTATAGCATCCTCCCCAACTCAAAACTCTGGCTGCTTTTATCATATGTGACGGAGAAATTGTCAGGAGTTCTCAGGCTGATAACAGAAGAAAGGAGCAGGAGACAGCTACGGGACATAGTGCTTAGAAGAGAGATACTGAAACACTGCAGATATATGTGCCCAGCTCAAATTTCATGAATCGGGTTTACATCCACTTTAAGATATAAGAAATGTCAAAAACCATATTTCTCCATTTCTATACTAATTATTATATCCCAGCAGTTTTGTCACCTGCATCTAGTTGGAGAGATTTGCCTTCAGTTTCAGTCAGATAGATAATTAGACATCGACACAGAAATTGAGGGGAAATCTCAGGTAGCCATCAGTCTGCTATACTATCCTCCTCTGGGTCCTACACAGGACAATGCTGGCTCCAGCTCACAGGGAGTACTGACACCTGTAGTCCTCCAGCAGCTGCCCAACCACACGAAGCAGACCTTTGCAGTGAAACTAGTCCAAGGCTCAGCGGCTAGAAGCCCCAATGCAGCTCCACCTTTACCCGGTCAGTCCTGGAGGTCAGGGACTTCACTTGTCTTGCTCCTCAGCTGCTCCAACTGCCCCATGTACACCAAGTTACAGACTTGAGACTCCCAGCGGGCGGCTCTCCTGCAGAGGCTTCCCATCCAGTCCTCCTGGCTGTGTGCTGAAGAGTCATAAAAAGGTGCCAAGCGATGCCAGCGCCATGATGTCACCGTGTACCCCTCCTTCTCAGCCCTGCTTAGCTTGCCCGATCCCGAAGGCCCTCTTTTTACGGAAGGCCGCCAGCCGTAAACAGGCATTTATAGACAGCTCGTAAATGGTTAAAATGTATGGACTGTCCTTAAATTTGTGGACGGTTGGTAACCCTGCATGAGGGTCACCATACACGTTACATTCAGGCCATGTACAACTTTATCATTACCTTAAATTCATCAACTTTATCAAATTTACCAAAACTATGTAATTTGGGGACCTAATCTAGCCAATCTATTTGTATCAGTCAGGTAGGTTCTTGCATTACATAGTTGTTGGTAGATCTAAAGGAGATTGCTTAACCACTTAAGGACCGGAAGGATTTCCAGCTTTAGGACCGGAGCCCTTTTTGCGATTCGGCACTGCGTCGCTTTAACTGAAAATTGCGCGGTCGTGCGACGTTGTACCCAAACGAAATTTGCGTCCTTTTTTTCCCACAAATAGAGCTTTCTTTTGGTGGTATTTGATCCCCTCTGCGTCATTTCTGATCGCCGCTATAAACAAAAGAAGAGCGACAATTTTGCAAAAAAAAACAAATTTCTTACTTTTTGCTAAAATACAAATCCAAAAAAAAAATATGAAAAAACATTTTTTTTCACCGTTTCTGGCCGATTTATATTCTTCCTCATATTTGCAATAAAAAAAATTGCAATCTGTGTTTATTGATTGGTTTGCGCAAAAGTGGTCGCGTTTACGGATGATGAGAATTCGTTTTTATTTTTTTTTTATTTTTTACTAGTAATGGCGGCGATCTGCGATTTTTAGCGGTACTGCGATATTTCAGCGGACATGTTGGACCATTTTGACACTTTTTTGGGACCTGTGTCTAACGTTAAAAAAAATAACGTTTATACTCCTTCTTATATTTAGCCGGTCTTTGCCACTTTTTTTTACAAAAAAGTATAAAAAAAAAACCTAAACATAAAATCGTTTTTCATTCTTTAAACAAAAAAAAACGTTTTAACAGCGAGAAGAAAACAAATATCGCCGCTAGTCTTTACTGCGTCTCCCCTAGTTTATGGTGGTTTTCTTTCGAGATAAACACCCTTTTTTTCCTGCGTTTAAAGCAAACCCATGTTGCAGCGTGCTGGCGCGTTAAAAGTCAATTTCGCTGCGTCACGG